>ML808400.1:0-14330 GCA_009831015.1 Picea engelmannii
ACAAGTTTTGTTTTTACTGTAAAGTGAAATTCTAAATAAAAAAAATACTTTTATATGTCAGAAGTTGAATAACTTGTGAAAATACAGTTTTTTTTGTCATAAAACAAGCAAAAGTGTAACCCACCTTCATGATTTCACCCGAAGAAGTTATGACTTTTTTACCTGAAACACTTGTCTTAGACTAGTTTCAGGACTAGCCACAAACCCTATTTTCCACGTAGTGTAACTCCAAAAATACAATGACCCACACGCTGAAATTTGTATCATAGCTACTTGGATATGTTTCCTCAATGTCATCCATATTTCATGGTTTGAATCATTCTATAAAATTTGTTATTGCAAAAATGGTCAGATGACCTGTAAATAACATACCTTAGAAAGCATCATCAAAAGAATTTATCCTCCCTTGAAATTTGGCCTTCTTTACTTCACCTTCCCTCTAAAATATTCCCTTAGATATCCTTTGGTTACCTCAGTCACTTGTAGATATTCAATATGCTCAAGTGTGATTAAAATGAGATACCCTTGCCTCTTATTTATACTTTTATGTAGCTTCCTCAAGGGTTTACCTTCTAACCATCTTAAACCACTTTCCTTATTTTAGAGCTAACCCACTTCTAACCACTTGTCCACTTAGTAATTTCTCCATTGACTTTATTATTTAAATAATTTCTTCTTTGCAACCACTTTGACTACTTTGACCTTTTGGGGATTCTATATGACTCATGAGGGTTCTCCAACTTCACATGGCCATAACTCTCTAATCGTGAGGAGTTATGTGACGTTCCAAATACCAATGGAAATGGCATGACATGTAATATCTATATAGAATATTCTTACCTTCAAATATATTGAAACTCATACCATTATACATCAAACAAAATTGGGTCCATCTAGATGACTCATGAGGGTTCTCCAACTTCACATAACCATAACTCTCTAACCGTGAGGAGTTATGTAACGTTTGTTGGCCCTTGACCAAGTTTTGGGAGATTCTTGGTCATGATGACCTATTTTGGGACTTTGACAGCCTGTTGAAGGAGGAACACAAGAAGAAGTGGAGATCACGGGATCTCGTCCCACTTTTGGGTCCCTTTTGGGTTTTTGGGATTATGTAACGGGAACGGGACATCGACCCATGGGTTTACCCATGTTTAGGCCTATTTTGTAAAGTATAAATAGATAACTAGGCATTGTAAGAAGCATTGAACCGATAGGTTGATGAGCTAAGTGCTAGATCTATGTGTTCAAAGGATTGTAAGTGATTTGTGCCTATGTGAGACTTGTAGAGCTAAGTGAAAGTCATTGTAAGAAGTTGTGGAAGACTGTGTTCTTAGATCTACTCGGGGAAGGAGGATCTAGCAAGCTGCACAAATCTCCTGTCCTAGGCAGAGTAAGGTTTTGATGACTCTGTGCTTGTAACCGATTCACTGAAGACAATAAAGAAAAAGATTTGGTGGGCGTAGCTCAAGGGTGGGGTTGAACCACGTAAACACTGTGTTGTCCTGCTTTGTGCTTTTCCTTGTTGTGTTTATGTCTTCTATTGCTAAGTGCTTTGGTAGAGATAGATAAATCTGCTTATGCTTTGTGCTAATGATGTGTAAGAATGTTATATCTGACCTAAATAAATGTGCTTAGTGCTTGATCTGCTAGATGTACCTCTTTGTTTATGATAAATGCTTACATACAATCAGATCTGAGTGAATGATGCGATGCTTTGTTCTATCTGCTTAGTAGAATAGTGGTTGAATATTGATGAACTGTCGGTGCTAAGTGTTATGTCAAGTATTATAATCACATATCTGTGTTCGAGCTAAGGTTCCAGACATTTGATTCCTACAACCACCCCTGTCTCTACCTCAGGTGAGACTTCATCTGCTTTGTAGGTGTTACCAAAAGGGTCGGTAGTTAGGTTTTTTTTGGTGTGCTATTGTAGCGTTGAACCCTGGGTCTACCCCTATGCCAACAAATGGTTTTATTGCCAGGATTGAAACTGTGATTGTTGGGAACTGAGAAAGAAGAATCTTTGTGCAAATATTTGTCCTGAAACTATGAGAGCTCTGTGCGTAGACCTGCCATTCTAGTGCGCAACATTCTACTTGACCTGAGGAGATCTGTGCCAAGAAAAGAGGTTAGATCCAAAGAAAAGAGGTAAGATCTGTAATCTCTATGCTATGATAAAGGTAAGAATAGTGAAAAGTTTTAGATCTGGAAGCTTTGTGCTCTGTAGAAGTAAGATAAGTGGAAATTTGTGTTTCTAAAGTATGAATCTAGGTATGTTTGATAGATTTTGTCCTAGCTTGAAAACTAGGGCACCAATAGATGAAAGAAGGTTTGATATGAATAGATATGATAAGAATAGTGAAATATATGTTATACCTATGCATAGAAAGAATGTTTGGACTAACAAATGGATGCAGGATCCTAGAAAGAATTTTTTGTAGGTTAGCTGCCATGATCCTGGTGCACAGTACAAGAACAGTTGGGGATCATTTAAAAGAAAGAGAGGATTAACCCTCTATTACAGTTGCAGAAAACCGGGACATCTTGCTAAGGAATTCCCTAGCAGAAGACCTAGTTGTCTTTGTTGCAAAGCTATGGACCATGAAGTGTTGGATTGCCCTAGAATGATTGCTAAACTAGAAGGAATGAATCTGAATCAAGAAAACCCTAAGGCAGATCCATAAACTAAGGTTATGGCAGAATCCCAGAAAGAGTTAGAAAAAGTATTGTTACAGATAAAAGAAACCATGAATGACCATCGACATATCAGCTTATCAGAGACCTTCAAAGAAAAAGAATGCATTGAAGCAACAATAGGAGACTTCAAGGTTGACTGTGTTTTGGATGAGAAAACACAGGTGAATATCATGACAAAAAGAAATTGGGAACTTTTAGGAAAGCCTGCTATGACTCATTCCCTGGGAGGAATAGGGTTATTTAGAGGAAAGCTGATAAATCTGTGTGGGAGGCTCACTCAAATACCTATTAATGAAAATGGTACTTCGACAGAAGAAGATTTTGAGATTATTAAATTTACTGAGGACATCACCCCATTTACCATGTTACTAGGAAAACCTTGGATTGAAAGAGCTCAGGCTAGACGGTAAGAAGAAAAAGAAGTTTTAGAACAGAAGAAGCAAGAGTTAAAAGAATTTATAACTAGAAGGATCACACACTTGATTGAAGAACAAGAGAACAGATCGAATCTATTTAACATCAGAGACCCAGATATTGAAGTTACAAGAACAATAGAAGACCCACAGAAGACGGAAGTACCTGCTCCAAATAAAGAAGAGGTATTACCCTTGAATCCTAGGAAAGAATCTCAATAGTGCAAAGTGACTATGTCCAAAGAAGACAAGAATCAGAATGGAAAAAGGACTACCGAGACGAATCTCACTGGAAAGAAGGCTAGAAAACTAAGTAAGAATAGAGATAAGATTGAAAAGTTACATAAGGTTCCAGAGGGAACTTCGTAGAAGGGAAATTTGTAGAATTGGAGCTTCGCCGAGATATCAGAACAGCGACACATGGCACTTCGCCATGGCGAAACAATATAGTCATTGGAGACATTATAATTTTTCGCATGAGGCCGCGAACAGATAGAAAATCCATTAAGGTTCACCACCAGACCGTTGGACCGCGCCATAATGGACAGAACAAATTTAATAAAGGCCTCATACCCGTTGCAAGTGAACCATTGTCGAGTTACCTATTTATCCGGTTGCATCATGCACCGAGAACACTTTTTCTAACTGAGAGTTTGAACCCGCAGACTAAGTTGCTATTTCACAGTGATCATCACATTTTTGTCGTCTCTTTCATTGCAGTGTCTAAGTTAATCTTGAACCCAATCTAATTAATCCCGAGTGCGTATGTCCGACGAGCTCACTGCAGTTGAAGAATCAGTGACTAAAGTACTCCTCGACTTGATGACTAAAAGAGTCATGTCGAAGAGAGGATTATCTATAGGTGTACAAGATTCATCCATGAGAACAATGCAAGCATCCCCGTCAACTTCTCGAGCCGGACCATCACGGCCATCCGATGAAAAGCGAACCAAGCACAGGGATGATCTCACGAATGCTAAATTGATCCCGAGTATATTACCTACCTATGTACCACCTCTGAGCGGCACAGTAAATCAGGATAGCATACATAGAGACTTCAAGTATAACTTGGTTATGACGTACCTCTTGAAGGGTATACACGCAGTCCGAGCAGACCAAGATACAATTGCAGCGTTGAAGTTTAGCGACTTCAACCTCGGTGACAAAAAGGTTTATAACATGCTCGCCCCACATAAGTATCTGACCAGAACAAAAGGAAAGAATTTGAATATCGTCCCTTAGTCATGGACCCATAACCTCACGCAATCCACCCTGCTCAACGTCATGAATATTCCTCACTTTGGATGACACCAGGAGGTGAATGCATGTGTCAAACTATTGTTGTCTTGTTACCATGGTGGTTATTTGTGGCTAAACCAATGGATAATAGTTGATCCAACGTTGATCAATCGGATCACAGGGTTGAGTCTGCAAGGCCCTGATCCATAGGAGTTTTACCCCGGAAAAACCATGGATCGTGCTCTAGCACTAAGAATAAAGGACACTTATGGCGATGTTGAGAAGGGAACGTGAGGCTACAAGGTAGCTTCTATCCAAAGTGGTGCAGTGTGCCTCGCCTGTCAATTGATCGCAGGAAATTTAGTACGGAAGAACTGACCCACCCAATTCACTGGTTTTGTATTCGACCTCACAGGGAAGTGCGCAAAAGGACTTCAGATGAACTAGGCGAAGTACCTAGTGAACCAATTATAACTCGACTATAGAGAAGCGTAGGATCACGGGTACAAATTTCATTTCAGTTGGCTATTGATCCTGATCGCTTTTATTGCTTGGGAAATGCCAGAAGGTGTGACCTTCCTAGACATCGAGCCTTTTGAACCATTGGCTGCGAATTTTAGTACACTTTGGTACTCAAACGACATGAATAAGTAGTGGCAGTCAAATTCCATGTTCCATACATATTACAACTAGCTAAAGACAACAATCCAGTCCAAGCCTCATATGACTCTGAATACTTTACACAGGTTCCGGCCCTTGATGAAGTTCAACGTAGATAAGCACTTCATATATATTACAATGTGCACCGACGAACATAAGAAACAACTCCAATCCTACTACAAGCTAATAGAGGAGGACTTGGAGGAGATCACTAAGGACTGGTCAGTGGGCCTCCTTGTTTCGATAGAGCCTATGGATCTATCTAATGTAGACAGCCCAGAAACTGCACAAGATACACCCAGACCGAGCAAGACAAAGAAGACTGAAGAAGTACACGATTTAAGCAATGCCTCAGTGAGGAATGCTTCCATATCACCAGAACAAGAAGGTAATGATGAAGAGATAAATGGCGCAGAAACTGAAAAGAAGAAAGGTGAAGTAACACCACCTAGATACGAGGACCCCTCAAAGAAAAGGAAGGTTTCCCCCTCAAATCCTTCCTCCTGGAAGAAATCGAAACCTGCCGTGTCTAAGATGCAGACTACCCTCACTTCTCACGATTTTGATTTCATTGTAGCAACACTGAACGATGCCTCGTTGGAGATAGTAGAAAAGAAAGAAGCTAAGCAGGAGGAAATGTACAATCGCATTAAGGTACACCTCCAAGGGGTGAAACAGGCACTAAAGTCTAGCCGTGTAGTTTCCACTGCACCTCTACCATTGGGAACACCAAAACTGGGAGATGAGCCAGCTCAACTCCACCGCCTCACTAATACAGTTGAAGCTCACCTTCGACGAGCACAAGAAGAAGCAGAGAAAGCCACTCAGGCTTTGACACAGGTACAAAGAGTCCTTGTAGAGCAACAAAGTGCTACAGAAGGGGAAAAACTTGCTCTCCAAGCAAATTTTGAAGAAGAAAAATCCCATCTACAACAAGAAAAGGAACAGTTTCTCGCAGAGAAACTCGAAGTGAAGGAAATGGTCAATAGAGAACTTCGCACTGTGACAGTCATATAAGTAAAGGTCGAAGAACGAGTTCCACAACAAGTAGTGCAACTTGAAGAAGTGATCTAGCAGTGCATAGCAGACTTGGAGCTCTTCATTGTGCCCGAGACCCCTCAAGATGTAAGAGACCAAAGGGAAGCAACTGCCAAGAGCGTAGTTGACAGATTAAAATCTCTTGCCTTGGAATGCAAGCAGCTGAGTAACCACAGTTCCCAAACATATGAGAACCTCACCAAGAATCCAGAGTTGCAGACACTGGAGTCGTAGCTCCAGGAAGTGAATCAGCATGCAGACACACTATAGGCATAGCTAAAATCCTTGTCAGCCATAGGAAAAATGAAGCGGTCTGAAGAGCAATGCACCACCCAGCAGCAGATCCATAGGGTTCAAAGTAGAGTGATGGAAGTTACTCAACGGCTCCAACTAGTACAAGATAAGGCATGCCAATTGTTCATAGAGGTTGAAATCCAAGGAGCCAATCTAGAGAAGGTTGTTAATGCAGCAGAACAACGCTTAGAAGGGCCCATGAATGACACAATAATCCAGGAGTTCACCGAACAAGAGGTTGTAGCATAGAAGCAAGTTGAAGCAGCTCGAGCCAAGCTTGAGGCTTTCAAAGAAGAACTAATTAGACTAGAGTAAGTCGAGATGCATCACAGGTGAGTGTTGGGGGCCTGTTGGCCCTTGACCAAGTTTTGGGAGATTCTTGGTCATGTTGACCTATTTTGGGACTTCGACAGCCTGTCGAAGGAGGAGTGCAAGATGAAGCAGAGATCACGGGATCTTGGCCCACATTTGGGTCCCTATTGGGTTTTTTGTATTATGTAACAGGAACAGGATGCCAGCCCATGGGTTTACCCATGTTTAGGCCTATTTTGTAAAGTATAAATAGATAACTAGGCATTGTAAGAAGCATCAGACCGATAGTTTGATGAGATAAGTGTTAGATCTATGTGATCAAAGGATTGTAAGTGTTGTGTGCCTATGTGAGACTTGCAGAGCTAAGTGCAAGTCATTTTAAGAAGTTGTGGAAGACTGTGTGCTTAGATCTACTCAAGAAAGGAGGATATAGCGAGCTGCGTAGATCTCCTGTCCTAGGAGGAGTAAGGTTTTGATGGATCTGTGCTTGTAACCGATTGAATGAAGATAATAAAGAATAAGAGTTGGTGGACGTAGCCCCAGGGTGGGGGTGAACCATGTAAATGTTGTGTTGTCCTACTTTGTGCTTTGCCTTGATGTGTTTATGTGTTCTATTGCTAAGTGCTTTGGTAGCGATAGATAAATTTGCTTATGCTTTGTGCTAATGATGTGTAAGAATGTTATATCTGACCTAAATGAATGTGCTTAGTGCTTAATATGCTAGATATACCTCTCTGGCTATGATAAATGCTTACATACAATCAAATCTGAATGAATGATGCGATGCTTTGTTCTATCCACGTAGTAGAATAGTGGTTGAATATTGATGAACTGTCGGTGCTAAGTGCTCTGTAAAGTATTATAATCATAGATATGTGTCCCAGCTAAATTTGTAGACATCAGAGTCCTACAACCACCGCTGCCTCTACCTTGGGGGAGACTTCATCTGCTTCGCAGGTGTTGCTGAAAGGGCCAGTAGTTAGGGTTTTGTTGGTGTGTTGTTGTAGCATTGAACCCTGGGTCTGCCCTTGTGCCAAAAACGTTCCACATACCAATGGAAATGGAATGACATGTACTATCCATATAGAATATTATTACCCTCAAATATATTAAAACACATACCATTATACATCAAACAAACTTGGGTCCATTACCCAAACCTTTTTGCTACCGGAATTTGCTACCAAACTTTCTTCAAGGGTTGACATCAATGACAACCAACCAAAATAATCAATAGCACATTACCCCTTAATTGGGGAATATTACATTAGTAATGTTATTTTATTTATGTCAACTTGGGTCCATTAGTTGTAAGTGTTCCTCCTAGTCTCCTATATATACCAAGGAGACCTTTTCATTTGGAATCATCTTGTATTTGGAAATTTTTGTGGTGTATAAGGAAGTTTCCCCCTTGAAGAGGTTTATTATCTGAAATTATCTCTTTTTCAAGGTGTTGAGTACTTATTCTGATATTTTTCTATGCTATCTTGATATTTGGTTCTTAACATTTGGTATCAAAGCTCAAGGTCTTAGGGTTTTGCTGCTACATCTGAGACACCTTGGAATTTTCTCTATAATTTTCTTTCTACAATGTTTCAGAAGGAACCCCTTGGAGTATATTTATCAGCCATATCAAGGTACATTGGGTTCAAATTTCGTCTCTCGAGGCCTTATACTTTCATATATATAGCCTATGTAATCTAGGGTTCTGGAATCATCCTGAATTTAGTCATCTCAGAATTTTCTCTATGAAATTTTTAATGTAATGTTTCAAACCCTTAAATCCATAGGATATGTACATACATTATCAAGGTATCTATGATAACAATTTCAACTTCTGGTTCATCCTACTTTTGTAGATACACCCTGTGCAAGATAGGGTATTTGACTAATCATTAACTAGTCTCAAACATGTCTTCTCGGTAAAACAGTGATATCTTCTTCAGTGAGTATCAAAACTAAGTGAGACTAGTTTCATTGGATAGTGAACAGTCTATAGTATTTCCAATACAAGTTTTAGAATAAAATATCAGATATTGTGATATTGGCACGCTTTATAAGTACACTCTCTTGAAAGGGAAAAAATCAGCAAGTTGTTGGGAAGTTACCATAACTTCCACTTGGCACATCCAATTTTGATGAGACCTATGGAATTACAGAGAATAAATATCAGAGAAATACAAAAACTAAATTTTCATACCCAGAAGGGCCGAAATTTTGGATATACAGCAGAAGAAAGATCGTCTAGCAGAACCACCTCGAAATCAAGGTTTAAAAGTGATACTTGGCCAACATGCCACCAAAAAAGGGAACTTCTACACCAAATAGTCCTGTAGATAGTCCTACTTGGACTCTTGATGAAGGTGAAGAAATGTGTAGGGACATAAATGATTTACAAAAGAAGACAATAACAAAAAATGAACTACAAGGGATGATGGATGGTTTAAAAAGGGAGATCATGGAAAGATTGAAAATTTTTCTAATAGAGAGGACACTTGAAAGTGAAAATATATCCCATGAAATTCATGATGAGGACACAAGGAATATGAATCAAGAATGGAGAAACTCCAACTTTGGGTTGAATACCAACCACTTTCCTAATATCGATATGAGGAATTTTGATGGCAAGGACCCAATCACATGGATACTTCAAATGGAGCAATTCTTTGATCTACATGATGTGCCACATACACAAAAGGTACGAATTTCTTCTTTATATTTAGAACCTAATAAATTTGTGTGGTATTTATGGCTTTGTTCTCGCAAATCACTCGTCACTTGGACAATTTTCATGGAAGAAATGATAGCACACTATGAGGATACAAGGAACAATACCTTCTTTAGTCAATTAATAAATCTCAAGAAAAAGGGTTGAGTTGCAGAGCACATTGAGAACTTCCAAAGATTGAATATGAAGGTAACAGATATTCCAGATGAGCACCTGATTGATGTATTCATTGGAGCTTTAAAGGATAACATTCAACATGAGGTTCTCCTTTGGGAACCCAAATCATTTTAGAATGCATTTAGGGTGGCAAGAAATGTTGAATGTAAAAATATGGCTATGGCTACTAAAAGGACCACTCCTAACATCTATCGAGAGAATAATGTTCCTTACTCTAAAACACCTCAACCTACAAGGTTGGCACCTAAACAATTGGAGGAAATAAAAGAAAAAGTTTTATGCTTTAATTGTGACCGCAAGTACAGTAAGGGGCATAAGTGTGGTGAGAAGAAATTATTCTACATAGATTGTGAAGAGGAAGAAGAACAAGAACAAGAACCATATCAAGATGAAAATGTAGAAGCGATTTCTTCTGAAGAGTTGAATCCCATGATATCATATAGTGCATTGGCTAGAAATATCACTCCTCAAACCCTCAAGATCGTAGGATATATAAAAAACAAAAAGGTAATAGTCCTAATTGATTCTGGTAGTACTCATAATTTTATTCACTATAAATTAGCCAAAGCTCTCAATTGACTTGTATATCCAACACCAGAGTTTCAAGTAATGATTGCATATGGAGGAACTATTAATTGCTCAGGAAAATGCAATAAGATCAATGTTACTATGGGGGGATATGTAATGAATATTCCAATTATTTCTATACCCATGGGTGGTGTTGATGTAGTACTAGGAATCCAATGGTTACAATTATTAGGGACAGTGGCTTTTAATTTTTAAGAACTTTTCATGAAATTTTCATTGGAAGGAAAATAAATTGAGTTAAGGGGTATCAAAAGGAAACCCAGTAAGGTGATAATCTATAATGGCATGAAAAAATTATTGAAAAAGGGGCATCAAGATGTAATTTCAAAACTATGCTCACTAGATGTTCAAACATCTAAGCCTTATATTCCCCTAGATATCCAAGGGATCATTGATAAGCATTCCCAAGTATTTGAAGATATTCCCAAAGGTTTTCCACCCACTCGAAATCATGATCATGCTATTCACCTAATTCCTGGGAGTGTTCCTCCTAACATCAGGCCTTATAGATACCCTTATGCCTAGAAGAGTGAAATTGAGTGTATGGTTGAATAAATGTTAGAGGATGGCATTATTAGACCTAGCCAAAGTTCTTACTCTGCACCGATGGTAATGGTACTCAAGAAAGATGGCTCATGGCATATGTTTCCATATTATAGAGAGCTCAACAAGATCACTATTAAAGATAAGTTTCACATTCCCGTCATTGATGAATTGTTATATGAACTACATGGAACAATCTATTTAACAAAGTTGGATCTTCATTCAGGGTATCGTCAGAATAGAATGAAGGAAGAAGATATCCCAAAAACAACATTCTGAACTCATGAAGGCCATTATGAATTTTTGGTCATGCCTTTTGGCCTTACAAATTCCCCTTCCACATTTCAAGGGTTGATGAATTCCATTTTCAATCCCTTCCTTCGCAAATTAGTGTTAGTTTTTTTTGATGATATACTAATCTATAGCAAGTCTTGGGAGGATCATGTGTGAGATGTTGACAAGGTGCTACAACTACTAAAGGAGCAACAAATATATTCCAAACCATCCAAATGTTTCCTTGGGGTGAAGGAGGTAGAGTATTTGGGTCATATTGTATCTCATGAAGGTGTCAAGGTAGACCCTAACAAGATTAAGGACATGATGGACTAGATGATTCCCAAAACATTGAATAATCTTAGAGGATTTTTGGGTTTGACAGGTTACTACCGCAAGTTTGTTCAGAACAATGGAAGAATAGCAGCACCTTTAACGACATTAACCAAGAAGGATGCATTTTCATGGACTCCAGAGGCAACTCAATCTTTTAAACAACTTAAAGAGGCGATGCACAAATCTCATTTCTTGACCACACTAGACTTCACAAAAACCTTTGTTGTGGAATGTGATGCCTCGATAAATGGCATTGGTGTTGTTCTAATGAAAGAAGGAAGGCCCCTTTCTTTTGAAAGTCGACCAATCAAGGGAAAGGAATTACACAAACCCATTTATTATAAGGAAATGATGGCAATACTACATGCATTGAAGAAATGGCGCCCTTACCTAATAGGTAGGCACTTCAAGGTCAAAACAGATCATGATAGTCTTAAATACTTCTTGGAACAAAGACTATCTTCAGAAGAGCAACAAAAATGGGTGACCAAATTATTGGGTTATGATTTTGAAATCATCTATAAAAAAAAGGGAAGAAAAATGTTGTGGTAGATGCACTCTCAAGAAAGGATGAAGGTGTTGAGGCCTTTATCCGTTCTATCTCGATCATCTAACCCGATTGGATAATAGAAGCGAGGGATGAATGGAAGAATGACGAAAATGTGTGGACTCTCATTCAAAGGTTGCAGTAGGATTCTAGTGCATTAGATACATTTACATGGAAAAATTATTCACTATGGTACAAAGATCGTTTATATTTATGTAAGAACTCCCAACTCAAACAAAAGGTACTATTGGAATTGGACACCTCTCCAATAGGAGGGCACTCGTGATTTTTTAAAACCTACCATAGGGTCAAGAAGGAATTTTTTTCGGATGGCCTTAAAACTGATGTTCAAAGGTTTGTGGAAGAATGTTTCATTTTCCAACAAAACAAGGTCGAAAAAATTAATACCCCAGGTATTTTACAACCATTAGCCATCCCAAGTCAACGTTGGGAGGAGGTATCCATGGATTTCATCACAAGGTTACCGAAGTCTAAAGGAAAGAGTGTCATCATGGTGATTTTTGATAGACCGACCAAGTATGCACACTTTTTTGCACTCTTTCATCCCTTCAAAGCCAATATAGTTTCCACTGCATTCATGGAGACAGTTCAAAAGATACATGGAAGCCCAAAGATTATTGTAAGTGACATAGATCCCATCTTCATTGAACATTTTTTGGAAAGAATTATTTTCTTGTTTGGGTACTCAATTGGCTCATATCTCATCCTATCATCCTCAATCTGATGGACAAACCGAGATTGTGAACAAATGTCTAGAAGGATACCTTCGTTGCTATGTCTTTGATAAACAAACATTATGGCTGAAATCTTTACCCTTGGAAGAATGGTGGTACAACACTTCCTTTCATACTGCAACAAAAATGACACCATTTATGGCACTCTACAGATACCACCCTCCTTCCATCACTTCTTCTCTAAAAGAAAAATCTAAGGTTCAAGAAATGGAAGATCACATCGAGCATCAACAAAAGGTTCTCCAAATATTAAAGGACAACGTAACCATGGCATAGAATCGCATGAAACAACAAGCAAATCAGCATCGTAGTGAAATAAGTTTTGAAGTAGTGGATTGGGAGTTTTTAAGAATACAACCATAAAAACATATGTCCCTCAAGCAATCCAATAAGGATAATAAATTATCACCAAAGTAATATGGCCCTTATAAGGTGTTGCAAAAGATTGGTACTATGGCATACAAATAGGAGTTTCCTACATCTTCACGATTACACCCAGTTTTCCATGTTTCATTCTTAAATAAGGTTATAGGTGACAAGATCCCAATTCAAACTATATTTCTAGAACTTGAAAAGGAAGGAAAAATCATATTGAAGCCTAAAGCTATCACTGACACAAGAATTCTCCAGCTGTGGAATAGATCCATTCCAGAGTATCTCATTAAGTGGAGGAAACTACCTGTTGAAGATTCCACTTGGGATGATGAGTCTTTTATACAGAAGCATTCAGAATTACTCAAGCGTTGTAGACAACACTTGTATGAAGGGGAGGGGCATGTTAAGCCCTAAATAGTGGCATATTACCCCTTAATCGGGGCATATTACATTAGTAATGTTATTTTATTTATGTCATCTTGAGTCCATTAGTTGTAATTGTACCTTCTAGTCTACTATATATACCAAGGAGACCTTTTCATTTGGAATCATCTTGTATTTGGAAATTTATGTGGTTTATAAGGAGGTTTCCCTCTCAAAGAGGCTTATTATCTAAAATTCTCTCTTTTTCAAGGCGTTGAGTACTTATTATGAGGTTTTTCTATGTTATCTTGATATTTGGTTCTTAACATCTTGTTTGAAACAATTTTTCTTCTTTTAATTAATTTGGGGCTGACTTGTCACTTCTTGTTACAACTATTTAGGTTTTCTTAACCATACTTCAAGTCTTCCATCTTCAAGGGGGAATATATTCACAACCGTGAGGAACCACATGATGTGCTACCTACCATTGGAAACAAAACGATGAGTACTAGCCATATATGAGGGTGTTACATGCATTTACACTATCCTTCATGTCCTTATTCTTTAAAACAACTCTGGGCTCCATGACCACACCTCTGGGGCTTCAAGGGCTGAATTTTCCTCATCCTACGATTTTTTCTATCAAAACATTTTTTAAGAAAACATCACATCCACCATACCTTTCTTATTTTTACAACCACTTTGTGTGGAGATTCATATTAAAGGATGCACCTAATTCAACCAGCCATGTCCCATGATCTGCATGTGTGCTTGAAGAAGCCAAGTACACATCCCTTCCTTCATCCGTGGATATTTTTTCTTCTATAGAAGGGGCATATTTACATCCCTTCCCTCTCTCAACACTTTTGGATCTACATTGTTTCTTGAAGTTCCCTTCTTTTCCACATCTCTAGCATACCTTTACAAATTTTCTGGGAGATTTAGATCTTCCCTCAGATTTGGATATCCCACTTGAGGACTTAGATATA
>ML808400.1:16052-45267 GCA_009831015.1 Picea engelmannii
TGATCTTGTGTTATTTACGGTTTCAGTTGTGGTAAGATTTCATTGTCATATGTGTAATGTACCTTCTATACTAAATCATCAAAACATGGTCAAATGGTCTAGTTTTTAAGTCAATGTGTGAATAGAAAAATTAAGAAATCAAATTTTAACTAAGGCTCTATTGCCAATGACAATGTGGACCCACAATGCTTCCAATCAAACCATTTGAATGCTTGAACCTTGAAATGGTATTCTATTTTAGTTTCTTCTTTTTCTCTCCATTCCCTTTCTTGGTTTTCTAATACTATCATCTCTAATTTTACCAAATTACCTAAATGTTTATGGTAGATTTTCCCAAATGAAAAAATGATGAATTTTTATATTGAAGATCATTTCTCTTTACATATAATAGCTAAGATGATTTTATTATGTAATTATCTTTATCGGGACCTTTATGCCTTATACATTCTGGAAAGTTTGCAGTAGTAAGGAGAATCTGTTAACTTTATGTTGACTTTATATTGACTTTATTTGGCACAAGACATGAACATACATGAACATTTAAAATAGGGTTTTTTTCATATTTATTAGAAAATATTTTATTGCATTATCTAGCATATAGAATCTCAAAAACAATTTGAGGTATACATGCACACTGTGGGGGATATATTATAGAAACTTTTCTACAATGCATACATATTAAAAATTGTTGCAAACCTAATCCATTTAGGGTTATGGTATTTTATTGTATTATTCACTTGAGATGGAATATGAATAGTCAAGTGAATAAGAACCATCATCGAGAGTCGAAGAGAGCTCTCGGAAGATGAATCTGAGGGTCAAGCTTATGTATTTATACACATATAATATTAATGAAAGGTATTCTATGTTTATCTCCATTTGTGTGCATTCCAATAATGGTATCAGAGAACCTAGTTCTTAGGGCCTGAAATATGCTATGGTAGTTGTCCAAAACATCTTAGCAACTTCTATGTGTCTAGAAACACATCATTCCCTTGGGAATTTTCATTCCATGTGTAGATATGACTCTCTTCCCTCTACTTGCATCACTTTTTCAATTTGTGTTAGTCTACCTTACTCAATGTCATTTTCTCCCTCATCTATGTTGTGCACAACTGTTAGGGTTTCCATCTACTATAAAATTTCTCAGATTCTTCACCATTGCAGTCAATCCCTGACTGACCCAATTCTTCTCCCTTGATGTCTAGTCGACCAGTGAATGGATAAAAATCCACCATAACTAATGACGTGCTCCTCTTGAACTTCCTAGCACATAGAATGAAGTTATATTCCTCATCATATAAGTTGTGTCTCAGCTTACATGGATGTGAATCTTCCCTCTGGCCACGTTGGTCAAAAGTTTCATTTCCTGGGACAACAAAATGCATATTGATTATTCCAAAAAAAAATTAATTGGTGACATTGCACCTCTCAATCAGATGGATGTAACACCCTCTTTGTGATTTGTATCGATGTCTCTCAGGGATATCTGGACTCTCCTTTCCATCTTGGACAACCTCTTTCTTCCCCTGCCTCATTCTTTGATTGAGGTTACAATAATAGGTAATGACCTTAGTATTGTGGCCATACTCTCATTACTCAACCTATGATCAGAGATTTGAATGCAACCATGAGGTATTTTGGAGAGAAGGTTCTCAAATTTTGTGCCTATGGGTAACTGAAAAGGACATGTAGTAGGTTCTTGAAAATCAAGTGTTAATGGTAGCCAAATAAGTCAAGGAGAAGTTGGACGAAGAGATAGGTCAATTAGATATAGATTGGTTGAATGAAGATGTTTCGGATTAGACGACGATGTGAAGAACTGAGAGGGAAAAGGTGCCTAGAAGGATTTAGGAAATGGGTCTGTCCATTCTTCTCATCTACATACCTACCAATTGCATCATTTTTTTGAGGCTTCTCTAATTGCTTGGATAACAACAATTCGACAGTGCTTCCATTGGTTTTATCTCACATTAATTGGTGTGTGTCTGGGTTGAAACTTCGATGTACCTTGTTGTTGTTCTTAATATATCACTCCTGAGGTTTTGGAACTTATAGGTTGTTGTTTCCCTGAAAATAGAACATAATTGTGAAACAAGAAACGTTTCTCTAAATACATTGGTGACTACCTACAAGATTCTTAATGAAGATATCGACTCGGTTCACCCATAACAAAAATTATTGTTTCATAGGAAAAGTGTTTTTTCAAAGTTGTTTGGACAGTACCCATGACCTTTGCAAAGTGAATCTAATTTTCCTTGGCCTCATTCACCATGGGTATCCCAAAGTCCCTGGAAACTTTTAGTATTCACAAGCACCAACCTTCCTTGAAGATGGACAACTCCTCTTTCTTTTCCTTCTCCACCATTTGTTATTCCATTTCTCATATCATGTGAGGGGAATCATCTCTTGGTTTGTTATTTACTTGAGGAGATAAGCAATTTGATAGTTGCATCTCTACCAAGTCACATTCTCCCCAGAGAGAGTTGGTGGCTACTTCTGTCGATTTCTAGTTCTACATAATATTGTTGTAAATGTGCACAAGGAGAACCAAAAGTCCTTTATCTCTCTTCATGTTTTAACTTGACGGTTCTAGTAAAAAACTCAAGAAATTTATATTTTTTATGCACTTGATGACTCATTCAAGAGGGTGTTTTTTTTATAATTTATGTTGCCAAGCTTGGTAATCACCCTAGATATTTTATAGGCTTTAGAATTGTAGAGTCGGATTGGTAAAGGGTGGTGTTGAAATAAATCCTCCGAGTTATAATTTTTCTTTAAATGGCTTGAGTTGAGGAATTATTAGAGTTACTAAATAGTTAAATATTTTATACTATTGTCAATATGGTCACAACAGACAAAGAAAATTTTCAATATGCTCTAACTTGTTTGCAAGTTTTTCAAGCCAAAGTAGAATTGCTTCAAAGTCAAACTCAACTTCTTCATGATGAACTTCAATGAAAGGATCTTCAACATTCTGAACTAGTCCTTGTTTAGAACAACCCTCTTTTCAATGATGATGATGATGATGATGATCAATAGCCAGTGCAGGAGAAAATCATTGAGCCAACTTCAGATACAAGTGAAGATGAAGATGAAGTTATGCATGAACAAGATCAAATTTCTCTTTCTAAGTTAATCATTAGACCTATGCAAGAAATTATATATAATAAACACAGAACAAGTATTGGATATGAAAATAAATTTGCTTTTGATATTCTGGATTATACCAAACCAATCCAGTTCCAAATTTCTATATTGCTTCAAGAAATTTCATATTCACATGCTCTAGTTCAAGAGAAAATTCCTAAATTCCAACATTGTCATTGAGTTGGTCACATGGAGGATCAATGTTTTTATCTTCATCCTTGTGAGCATTGTGGAAAGAGTAATCATAATTCAAATAGATATTTCAAACATAATAAATCTTCAAGAGTAAAGAACCACTTTGGGTGGATCAATTCTTGCAAATGGTCATCAATAGCCAAGAAATTATATCAATCATATCGAATAATTTATTCTTGAGTATTGACACATATTGCAGTGGAAATATTTTCGTCATCTCACTTTGTACCTGATAAGGGGGATAATATAAGTTATTGGCATTCAAGCTTCAAGTTTCAAAATCCTATCAATTAAGCAAGAATACATGATTTGGAATCATAACCATAAACATGATTTGGTTTTGGGTTTTCCTTAAACCTCCATTTAGTAGAAAACATCATCTTCTGCAAGACAATAATTTGTGGTAATCTTAAACCTTCATTTAGTAGAAGACATCATCTTTCGTTAGACAATATTTTGTGGTCATATTTAAACCTATATTTGAGAGAACTTCCAATTAGAATAAGACATCATCTTACATAAGTGTTGGCACATGGGCAGACCCAGGGTTCAACACTACAACAACACACCAAAAAAACCCTAACTACTGGCCCTTTCGGCAACACCGACGAAGAAGATGAAGTCTCACCCGAGGTAGAGGCAGGGGTGGTTGCAGGACTCAAATGTCTGCAACCTTAGATGGGACATAGATCTATGATTGGAATACTTAAAATAACACTGAGCACCGACAGTTCATCAATATTTAACCAATATCTACTCCACAGATAAAACAGAGCATCACAACACTTATTCAGTTCTAATGTGTCTAAGCACTTAGCATAAAGAGATAGATTAGATCTAGCAGGTTCCATCACTAAGCACATTCACATAGTTCAGATCTAGCATCCATAAGCACAAAGCATAAACAGATCTATCAAAGCACTTAGCACGTAACACATAAACACATCAATGCATCACACTAGGCAGAGAAACATAACATATACGTGGTTCACCCCCACCCCGGGGCTACGTCCACCAACTCTTCTTCTTTATTATCTTTGGTCAAGCTTCTTTACAAGCACAAAGCATCCAAATCCCACTCCGCAGAGGATAGGAGATCTGCGCACCTCGCTAGATCCTCCTTCCTTACGTTACAACACAAAGCCTTCCTAAATATGTTACAACCACTTTCACTTAGCTCTACAAGTCTCTCTCGATATGCACAAAGCATCTACAAACCATACTTTCACTTAGCACAACATCACCTAGATGCCCCCTTTTCCTTACATTGCCTAGACATCTATTTATACATTACAAAAGTGGGACTAAGCATGGGTAAACCCATGGGCCGACATCCCATAACCTTTGCATAATCCCAAAACCCAAAAAGGACCCAAAAAGGGGTTGAGATCCCGTGATCTCTGCTTCGTCTTGTGCTCCACCTTCGACAGCCTGTCGAAGTCCCAAAATAGGTCAAACATGACCAATAACCCTCAAAACTTAGTCAAGGGCCAACAGGCCCCCAACACTCACCCGTGACTCGTCCCGAGTCACTCTAGTCTGGGTAGTTCTGCTTCAAAATCCTCGAGCTTGGCTCAAGCTGCTTGGACTTGTTGTTGTTCCATGGCCTCCTATTCAATGAACTCTTGGATTACTGCATCGTTGATAGCTCCCTCTAGGCGTTGTTCAGTTGCACTGACAACCTGCTCTAGTTCTTCTCCTCAACCTTCTACTTCTATGAATAATTGGTAAGCCTTATCTTGTACAGTTTGGAGCCTCTGAGTTACTTCCATAACTCTACTCTGAATAGTGTGGATCTACTACTGGGCAGTGCACTGCTCTTGAGATCGCTTCATTCTTTCCACAGCTAACAAGGCCTTCAACAGTGCCTGTAGTGTCTCTACATGCTTCTTTCCTTCCTAGAGTTGTGACTCCAGTGCTTGCAAATCTAGGTTTTCGGTGAGTTTCTCATATGTCTAGGAACTACGATTACTCAACTCCTTACATTCTGTGGAAAGGGCCTTTAGTCTCTCAACTGCACTTTAGGCAGTGGCTTCTCTTTGATCCCTTACATCTTGCAGAGTCTCGGGCACTGTGTGGATCTCTAAGTCTGTTATGCATTGTTATAGATTCTGGATAGCTTCTGCAAGTTGGTCTACTTGGTTCATGACTTAGTATTTTTCATTTATTTCTATGACTGTCACAGAGCGAAGCACTCTGCTGACTGTTTCTTTCACTTTGAGTTGCTCTATGAACAACTGTTATTTTCCTTTTTGCATTTGTACTTTTTCTTCGTCGAATTTCGCTTGGAGAGAAATATTTTCTTTTTGGGTAGTGCTGCATTGTTCTACAAGTATTCATTGCACTTGCTTCAAGGCCTGGGTGGCTTGGTCTATTTCTTGTTGTGCCCGTTGAAGGCGAACTTCGATTGTATCAGCTAGTCGGTGGAGTTGGTCTGGCTCATCTCCCAACTGAAGTTCTCTGGATGGCAGGGGTGTAGTGGAGACTGCGTGACTGGACTGAAGTGCTTGATTTACCCCTCAGATTTTAGTCTCAATTCTATCATACATTTTCTCCTGTTGGGCTTCTTGTTTCTCAGTTATTTCCATTGAAGCATCATTCAGGGTTGCTATGATGAAGTCAAAATCATCAGAGGTGAGGATAGTCTGCATCTTGGTCATGATGGATTTCAGTTTCTTCCGGGAAGAAGGTTTTGGGGGAGAAACCTTCCTCTTCTTCAAGGGGTCGGCCTCATCTCTAGGTGGTGTTACTTCGCCTTTATTTTGTTCAGATTCTGTTCCATTTATCTCTTCACCATCGCCCCCTCACTCTGGTGATATGGAAGCAGTCTTCACTGAGGCACTACTTAAATATTGATCTTCTTCAGTGTTCTTTGTCCTGTTGGGTCTAGGTGTATCATGCGCATTTTTTGGGCCGTCAAGGTCGGATAGTTCGACAGGGTCTACTGAAATAAGGAAGTCTGCTGAGTAGTCCTTAGGGATCTCTTCTAGTTACTCTTCCATCATCTTGTAGTATGACTGAAGTTATTTCTTATGTTCATTGGCTCACGTTGTAATGTAAATGAAATGTCGATCTACGTTGAACTTGATTAGGGGCCGAAATCGATGTAAAGTGTTCGGAGTCATGCGAGGCTCGAATTCTATGGATTTCTTCAACTGAAGGTAATAGGTATGAAAAACAGTGTTCGGCTGCCACTATTTGTTCATATCACTCGAATACCAGAGTATAGAGAACTTTGCGGCCAGCAGCTCAAATGGCTTGATATCTGGGAAGGTCACACCTTCCGACATCTCCCAGGCAATAAAGGCGATAAGGATCAAGAGCCAGCTAAAGTGAAATTCATAGCCTTGATCTTGTGCTTCGTGGCAATCTAGCTCGAGCTGAGTTACTAGGTACTTCACCCAGTTCATGTGCAGGCCTTCCGCGCACTTCCCTGTGAGGTCAATGACAAAGACAATGACTTGTGTAGGTCAGTTCTTCCTTACTAACTTTCCTACAATTAAATAACAGGCAAGGTGCACTGTGTCATTCTAGATGGAGGCTACCTTGTAGCCTCTTGTTCCCTTCTCAACATCACCATAGGTGTCCTTGATTTTTTGTGCTAGTGCACGATCCATGGCTTTTCCGAGATAGAAATCATGTGGATCAGGTCCTTGCATATTCAATCCTGTGATCCTATGGATCATTGTTGGATCAAATGTAATACAGAATTTCAACCACAAGTAGCCACCATGGTAGCATGAAAGTAGTAGCTTGACACATGCGTTGACTTTCTAGTGTCTACCAAAGTGTGGAATCTTCATGACATTAAGTAGGGTGGACTACGTGAGGTTCATCATCCATGACTGGGGGATTATCTTTGAATTCTTCCCCTTTGTTCTGGTTAGGTACTTGTATGGGGAGAGCATGTTATACACTTTTCGGTCTCCGAGGTTGAAGTCGTTGAACTTCAACACAATAATTTTATCCTGGTCTGCTCAAACTGTGTGTATCCCCTTCGGGAGGTACGCAATAACCAAGGTGTACTCGAAATCTCTGGGTATGCTATCACGATTCACTGCGCCGATCAGAAGTAGAATATAGGCAGGCAATATGGTCGGTATCATCTTTGCATTCGCTAGGTTATCCCTATGCTTGGTTCATTTTTCTTCTAATGGTCGGGATGGTCCGGCTCCGCGAGCAGTCGACGAAGAGGATTTCACTCCTCTCATTGAGGACGCTTGTACCCCTATAGACATTACTCTTTCAGACATGACTCTCTCATTCATGAGGTCGATGAGTACTTTTGTTACTGATTCTTCGACTACGTTAAGTTCTTTGGACATGTACGCTCAGGGTTGAAAATCTTGGGTTCAAGAGAAACTAATTACTGCAACGGAATAGATGGAAATAACGCAAACATCACTGTGTAAAATCAACTTAGTTTGTGGGTTCATATTCTAGGTTAACAAAAATTTTCTTGATACATGGCGTGACGAGATAAATAGGTAACTCGACAACGGATCTCTTGCAATGGGTATGGAGCCTTCATTAACTATGTTATGTCTGTGACGACGTGGCCCAACAGTCTGGTGGTGAACCATAAATGCCTTTCTACCCATTCGGAGCATTGGTCTAATGGTTATAATGTACCCAACAACTATATTGCTTCGCCATGGAGAAGTGCCATGTGTCGTTGTTTTGATATCCCAACGAAGTTCCAAATTTGCAAATTTTCCTTCTACAAAGTTCCTCCTGGGTCCTTCTGTAACTTGCTCTCTTCTTACTTAGCTTTATGGACTTCTTTACAGTGAGCTTCGTCTCAATATTCCTTTTTTCCATTCTAATTCTTATCTTCTTTTGACATAGTTACTTCGCGTTGTTGAGATTCTTTCCTAGGATTCAAGGGTAATATTTCTTCTTTATCTGGGATAGGTACTTCAGTCTTCTGTGGGTCCTCTAATGTTCTTTCAACTTTGACATCTGGTTCTCTGGTGTTAAATAGCTTCAATCTTTTCTCCTATTCTTTAATCAAGTGTGTGATCCTTCTAGTCATGAAATCTTTTAACTCTTGCTTCTTTTGCTCTAAGACGTCTTCTTCTTCCTTCCTTCTGGCCTGGTTTCTTTCAATCCAAGGTTTCCCTAGTAACATAGCAAATGGGAGATTGTTCTCAATAAATTTAACAATCTCAAAATCTTCCTCTGTTGAAGTACCATTGGCCTTCATAGATATCTGGATAAGCTTTCCACATAGGGTTATCAGTTTTCCTCTGAATAATCCTATTCCTCCTAATGAAGAAATCAGAGAAGGCTTCCCTAAAAGTTCCTAAGTTCTTTCTGTCATAGTATTCACCTATGTTTACTCATCCAGAACACAGTCAATGTCAAAGTCTCATATTCTTTCTTCTATTCATTATTTTTCTTTGAAGATCTCTGATAATCTGACATGTCAATGGTCATTCAGGGTTTCTTTCATCTGTGGCAATACTTTCTCTGATTCTACCTAGGGCTATACCATAATCTTATTTTCTGGATCTGCCTTAGGATTTTCTTGTCTCATGTTCATTCCTTCAAGCTTAGCAATCATTCTAGGGCAATTCAACACTTCATGGTTCGTAGCTTTACAACAAAGACAACTAGGTCTTCTCCCAGGGCATTCCTTAGCAAGATGTCCTGGTTTTCTGCAACTGTAGCAGAGGGTTAATCCTCTCTTTCTTTTAAATGATCCCTAGCCCTTCCTGTACTGTACGCTAGAATCATAGTAGCTAACCTGCAAAAAATTCTTTCTAGGATTTTGCATCCATTGGTTAGTCCAAACATTATTTCTATGCATGGGTATAACATATCTTTCACTATTATTATCAGATCTATTCATATCAAACCTTCTCTCGTTTAGTAGTGCCCTAGTTTTCAAGATAGGACAGACTCTATCAATCATACCTAGATCCATACTGTTGAAACTAAAATTTCCACTTATCATACTTCTACAGAGCACAAAGATTTCAGATCTAGAACTTTTCACTATTCTTACCTTTATCAAAGCACATAGCTTGCAAATCTTACCTTTTTTCTTTGGATCTAACCTCTTTTCTTGGCACCGAGCTTCATAGGTCGAGAAAAATACTATGCACTAGGGAAACAGATCTATGCACAGAGCTTTGATAGTTTCAGGTCGAATCTTTTCACAAAGCTTCTTCCCCAGCAATCACAGTTTCAAGTCCCAACACAGGGGCAGACCCAGGGTTAAACGCTACAACAACGCACCAAAAAAACCCTAACTACCGGTCCTTTTGACAACACCTGTGAAGCAGATGAAGTCTCACCTGAGGTAGAGGTAGGGGTGGTTGCAGGACTCAAATGTCTGCAACCTTAGCTGGGACATAGTATGATCAGAATCCTTAAAAGGACACTTAGCACTGACAGTTCATCAATATTTAACCAATATCTACTCTGAATATAAAATAGAGCATCACAACACTTATTCAGTTCTAATGTGTCTAAGCACTTAGCATAAAGAGATAGATTAGATCTAGAAGGTTCCAGCACTAAGCACATTCATATAGTTCAGATCTAGCATCCATAAGCACAAAGCATAAACAGATCTATCAAAGCACTTAGCACGTAACACATAAACACATCAATGCATCACACTAGGCAGAGAAACATAGCATATACGTGGTTCACCCCCACTCTGGGTCTATGTCCACCAACTCTTCTTCTTTATTATCTTCAGTCAAGCTTCTTTATAGGCACATAGCATCCAAATCCCACTCCACAGAGCATAGGAGATCTGTGCACCTCGCTAGATCCTCCTTCCTTGCAATACAACACAAATCCTTCCACAATCTGTTACAACTACTTGCACTTAGCTGTGCAAGTCTCTCTTGGTATGCACAAAGCATCTACAAACCATACTTGCACTTAGCACAACATCACCTAGATTCCCCCTTTTCCTTACATTGCCTAGACATCTATTTATACATTACAAAAGTGGGCCTAAGTATGGGTAAACCCATGGGCTGACATCCCATACCCTTTACATAATCCCAAAACCCAAAAAGGACCCAAAAAGGGGCCGAGATCCCACGATCTCTGCTTCATCTTGTGCTCCACCTTTGACAGCCTATCAAAGTCCCAAAATAGGTCAAACATGACCAAGAACCCTCAAAACTTGGTCAAGGGCAAACAATAAGCTTCTAGCTAAATTAGGAAATATTCTAGGAACCGTTGAGCCTTAGAGCCAAGTACTAGGGTTTTGGTCTTCCTTAAACCACCATCACCATTTAGTAGAATACATCATCTTTTGCTAACCATTTGGTTTGTGGTCATCCAAAGACAACTATATTCTAAGAGAACATTCAACCATTGATAGTTTTCCACTTCTAGATTTCAGTTCTCTTCTTGGACTCACATTCATCCCTTCGGATTAAGGGGGTATATTTTGGAATCCTAATATGTTTAGGGTTTCAGTATGTTGAAATGTTGTTCAATACTAAGAGGGGGGATTGAATTAGTATTGCTTCTTTTTCACAATTTTAATCAATTCTTTAATTATTAAAATTATTAACCATAACAATTGATCAACAAGAAAGTACAGTACACAGAATTTTAAATGTAACAGTCATAAAATTTATATTTCACTTACAATCTACAAATTATAGGGAACACCAATATCCCTTCTTTTATAGCACCTACTCAAGGAGACACCAATCCCTTATTTTCCAGCACCAACTTGAGGAATCTTCAACTCCCTGTTGTTTAGGCTCCAACATGTAGAGGACTCCAATTCTTTGTTTTCAAGCACCAACTTGAGGAAGCTACAACTCCCTTTTGTTCAAGATCCAACTTGTAGAGGACTCCAATCCTCCCCTGTTCCTCCCTTCCACCCTCACTTCATGTGTATGTTTTCAGATTTTAAGTTCTTATTTGGAATCTTCCTCTATTTAGATATTCTGAATTAACCCATTGAGTCTACACTTCTTTCAACATATTTTCTTGTTTTATATAGTCATCCAACAGGTATATGAAATTGAACCATTGTGTCTCTTTGTAAATAGCAATGAACCAATGTACCTCTTCATTTAATTTAACAATAATCTTGATATTAATTTTCCTCCTTTGTTATCCTTAAAATTTGGATTTAATTCGAAAGACTTCAAATCCCTTGTAATATGTTTAATAATTTATCCCTTGACATGACAAAATCCTTGTAGTAGAAATGGAATGGCTGGGTGCTTCGATCCAAGAGGTTATTCCTTTAAACCTTTTGGATAGAAATTATAAATGGTCTAAGCTCCTCTGTTATCATATGAAACCTCCTTATCTTCCACCAGCCTGTAATTTCCCAGATATATCGTTCATCATCATTATGTTCGGGCATCACAAATTGTTTAATCAAATGTGAAGAGTAGTACCCATAACGAACTATCCAATCATGCTAATGAGCACACCAGTTGCATGAACATCAAGGATTCTTTGTTTCTAGATCTGGCAATGGTTCCCATTTGTTCACGAGGTCAAACTTGGTCATGCCAATATCACTATTGATTATAGTCTCTCTAGTCAATGGTGGATGAACAATATACAGGTGAATTTGAATTATATTTTCACGTTCAGGTTTATGTTGACTCTAGTCAACTATCGTAAAACAAAAAAATGAACGTGGATCATCCAATCCAATCGATGGTGGACTCAAAAATTATAAAAGAGGATTTTAAATGAAGTATTCACATCTACAGTTGTGTTTACTTTGGTCAACTATCACAAAACATGAAGTGAACGTGGATTGTATGATCCGATTGATAGTGGACTCAAAAATTATAAAAGAATATTTAAATGAAGTCTTCACGCCCAAGCTTGGCATATATTGTTTGTTCTTTTTTAAATGTGAATATGTTTCGAGCTGTCTGATATGCTCATCATCATCGTCTAATTTTCTCATCATCGTTGTCCAATCTGATCATCATCATCGAATTCGACCAACACTATTGACTCTACCAAATGAAAAAGAACAATTTTGTTTCTATGAAATATTTCTAAGTGTCACCCCCAAGTCTTTGACGCTCTTAGAAGTAAAAACAATGGCTGAGTTGAGACTCTCTGAGGTTATGAATCAGGTGCTTCTGGAATCATAGGTTGAGATAGAAAATTTGAGTTTTTTGTAACTTTTATGTTGCTTTGTTGACGATTGGTTTTTCAATGAAGACATTGACTTAATGGAGTAGAAATTGAAATGGTTTGAGATATGTCCTGGAGGGAAGATGTTAAATCTGTCACAGATTGAAGTTCAATGGTGGTTGATGTTACAAAATCACTAACACCATGATCCAAGGAAATAATTGGTGTCAATGTTGTATTCACCATTTCAATAGATGGTAATGACATAGACATAAAACTAGACAGAGTTCCATTGTGAAGTTTTTCCATGATATCTTCAAGGATGAACAACATACTTTTGTCAAGAAATTTCTCATCTTCAGTGCCACTTTTAATAAACCTTGTCTTATTAAATCCTCCATCTGTGACTTGTATGGATTATTCATTTATAATGATGACCATATTGACCCTCTTTGACATCAATCCCAACATCATAACACCATGTCCATGTTGGAGTTACTTCACAGACACCTAGGATTTCTTTTTCCTAAGGTTTTTCCTTGTTTATTAGTGATAATTAGTCATTATCCAGTCTCCTATATTTCAGGGGAGAATGTTCCACCTGGAGAATATTCTCTTTTAGTTGACACTTTAGTTTGACTAGTTGAGTTGAGTTTAGATGTTGCATTGGTTTTATCACCATGCAACATTGGGATCATCACCATGATAATTCGACCTTGCCTTGGGATCATCACCAAAATGGCACATTATCCTTGATTCCCTGAGTTAACTCCTCACTACTCTATGTTCAGTCAGTTAACTGAAGACTAGTTGACTAGTTAACTCAACTAGGTGGCAATTCACTCCTGTAACTACCTGAGAGACTAGACTAGGTGGAAGTTCACTCCCATAACTACTGGTGTGTGTCCATATCACTCTAGAACACCACTATGGCACATTGGTTCACCTCCATTGCACACTCATTGAGCTATACAAAGTATATAATGTGTAAATTATTCATTATTCACTACAGTTGATGAGAATTCTTTCATTCTTTCTCTCATTCTTCTTCTTTCTCCAATTCTCTCTGCAAATGTGTGTATCATTGTTTATCTAGATATATTATGTGTAGGTTGAACATATTTACATTGTATCAGAGCCGCCAGATTGCTAAGCAAAAGCTACACCAAAAGTTTTTGCAGGTACAAAAGATTGAAGACAGCGGAAAGATGGAATTTCAAAAAGAATTCATTCTTACACCTTACAACTATTTTGCATGGAAGGATAAAATAGCCATACATATTTGAACCAAAGGGTTGTACAATTTAGCCTTGAATACAGATACAGAACCGACATCAACCATAGAAAAATCCAAGAACTTAAATCGCATGGATGAGGCACTCGGAACAATTTGCAATCTTATTTCTCCCAATCTCCTTTTTCATGTATCTTCCTGGAAGACTCCCAATGAAGCCTGGACCACCTTGGAAGGGCTCTTTGGAAAATAGGATGAGATGAGGGGACACATGATGGAGGTGGAGCTTCTCACATTGGATCCAAAAACCTTCGAAAATATCCAATATTTCTTTACAAAATTCAAGGATTTACTGTCGCAAATCAAAGCTTGCGGGGTTGATAAATCGAAGGAGGAGAAACAAATGGTTCTCACCATTCTCTCCAAGATTGGTCCTGGATTATTTTTATTAGTATCCACATTCCATACTGTCATATTTGCCTCTAGAGCCACCTGGAAGATGCCTTCTCTTGAGGACTTTATCAAATCCCTGACAGAAGACCAAACCAAGCTCATCAACATGGGCACAATCAAAGGCCCAAGGGCGCATGCACTCACTGTGCATGATGGCAGCCACAAATATCATAAATATAAATCTAAATATAAATGGAAATCTCATGCACATCCAAAGAAGGAAGGATACACAAAACCTTTCATTGATGCCTTCGGATCCAAAGGAGAAAAGGGAAGAAAAGGAGATAAATGCACATATTGTCACAAAGGATTCCATTCAGAATCTGCATGCATGCAAAAAAAAATAGATCTGATGTCTCAAATACTTCAGCAAAACAACCTTGGAGATCGCATCCCTGGGGGTGCCAAGAAGAAGAAGCCATAAGATCTGAATTCTAAGAAAGGTTATTCTAGCCATGTCTTGATTTCCATCAACTCCTCTCCCGATGCTTGGATCATTGATTCAGGAGAATCACATCATATGGATGCATAAAAAGTAGTATATTCTTACTTGGATGAATGCAAAGGTCCTCCTATTCTGATGGGGGATGACTCTTCTGTAGAAGTCACTGGCAAAGGAAGGATTGAACTCACCAACGAAAGGTTCGAGAATGTGTTGCATGTTCCCAAGCTTTATGTCAACCTTCTCTCTGTGTATCAGATGAAAAATTATGGCACTGAAAATAAATTAATATTCACAACAAACTCTGTGGACATCTATGACATGAAAACCAACTCTAGGGTTGCTACCGGTGAGGTAAATCATCGGTCTAGATTGTATACATTTTCTGAATTCATTGAAATTGATTTTGATTTACTCCTTACTCATGCTGATGAAAGTAGTAGGATATGGCACGCAAGATTTGGACATTTGAATTTTAGATACATGCAACAGCTTAGCAAGCACAGATTAGTTGATGGTATACTAGACATCCATTTCTCCAAGGGAGTGTGTGAGGGATGTGTTCTTAGGAAACACCCTCAAGACAAATTCGACAAGGGAAAGTTTCAGAGAGCCTCTGCACCTTTAGATCTGATCCATAGTGAGCTCATGGGTCCTTTTCTGCATCCATATATCAGCAAAGAGAGGTTTGTTCTCATTTTTGTTGATGATTTATCACATTTTACTTGGATCTACTTTGTCAAGAAAAAATCTGAGGTCTTTCAACACCTCAAATATTTCAAAGCCTTGGTTGAGACACAGTCCGGAAAGAGGATCAAATTCCTCTGAACTGATAATGGGGGAGAGTATGTAAATCATGAGATCCATAATCTTTTCCATGAGGTAGGGATTTAGTTGTAGCATATAGTTCCCTATACTCCACAGCAAAACAGAGTTGTTGAGTGGAAAAATCGATCTCTAAAGGAGATGGCATCTTGCATGTTGCATGCAAAGTCACTACCATAGAGACTATGGGTCGAAGCACTTAACTGTGCAACATACATCCAAAACAGATCTCCCCATAGATTTGTCAAGGATAAGACGCCCTATGAGGCTTGGAGCGACCTCAAACCGGAAGTGAACCACTTTCTCATTTTCGGTTCATGTGCATGGGCCAGGATTCCCTCTGAAAAGAGGAAGGCACTTGATCCACAGAGCACTGAGTGCATTTTTTTTGGATATCCCAACGGTGTGAAGGGATATTGTCTTATTGAACTTTCCTCGGACCTACTCATCATTGAGTGTAGTGTCCAATTCGAGGAAAGTGTCTCACATGTACCTCAGAAACCGCATGCAGACACCTTCACTCTTCCACCTATCCAAGATGATGAGCATGCACATGTTGACTCTTCTTCAGATGAGAGTTATGATTCAGAGGACTCATGTGATTTAGATTTAGATTCAGAGTCATTATACTTAGATGCAGAGTCAAAGAATCCAGATGTAGTTGCAGATCCAGAGAAGAGGCCCAAGTGGGCAAAGAATACTCTTCAAGATGCAAGGGGATCTCATTGGTGATCCAACCGATACTAGGAGGACTCGATATAATTTCGAGGAGCCTCCTGTTTCACTCACTGCCACTAAACCATTACCTTCCAGGCATCTTTTCTTGGTTCAGTCTTTAGATCCATAGTCTTATGGTGAGGATACTGGAAATCCCTTTTGGGAATCCGCCATGCAGGAGGAGTAGAACTCCCTCCTCGAGAACCAAACTTGGGATCTAGTTCCCCTTCCTTCTGGGAGGAAAATTTTCAGATGTAGATGGGTCTACAGGACCAAGAGCGCAGTGGATGGACAAATCAGCAGATATAAAGCCAGGCTTGTCACCAAAGGTTTTCAACACGTTCATGGTTTTGACTATGATGATACCTTCACTCCAGTAGCGAATATGGATTCCATACGATTGGCACTTTCCATTGCGGCAACCAAGGGATGGAAATTCCATCATATGGATGTGAAGAATGCATTTCTTCAAGGTGATCTCTCTGAGGAGATCTACATGGAGTAGCCCCAGGGATTTATGCAGGACTCATCTTTGGTTTTTCGACTAAAGAAATCACTATATGGCCTCAAGTAGGCTCCGAGGGCATGGTATGCAAAGATGGATTCCTACCTGTTGTCACGGAACTTTGTAAGTTGTAAATCAGACCCGAATGTCTACATGCTCAGGATGGCTGATTCACTTCTACTTTTAGTTCTATATGTTGATGATTTGTTGATCACCGGGTGCTCGACTTCAACGATTGCTGCAGTCAAGAGGATTCCACATGATAGGTTTTTGATGACGGACATGGGTCCACTACACTTCTTCCTTGGACTCAAGATCAGTCAGGATGCATCAGACATCAAATTGTCTCAAGCCAATTATGCACGAGATCTCCTTGAGAGATTTCACATGATAGACTGCAAGTCTGCTCCGACTCCTTTCCTATCAGGAGTCAAACTTGAGGATGGCAAGGATACTCCACTTGTTGACAACACACTGTACAGACAGATAGTGGGGAGATTTTTGTATCTCACACACTCTAGACCAGAATTCTCATATGCAGTTGGCACAGTTTCCAGGTTCATGCAGGAGCCGCATGTGCTACATTGGAAAGCTGCAAAGTGTATCCTTCAATACGTATAGGTCACCATCACCTTTGGGATTCATTATGCATTAGAATCTACATTAGATCTCATTGGGTTTACTGATTCCGACTAGGCTAGCGATAGCACTGATCGCAAGTCCACATCTGGTTACTCACTCAGTCTTGGTTCTGGGCATATCTGTTGGTCGAGAAAGAAGCAAGATGTCATTGCTCTATCTTCATCCGAGGTAGAGTAAAAAGGGGTAGTTAACATAACCATTCAGGCTATGTGGCTACAACATTTTCTCACTGAGTTGGGCATTTAGTTTCATTGGTCGATCGTCATCTGGTGTGACAACCAGAGCACTCTGAAGTTCTACAGAGATCCAATTCAGAGGCAGCGGATGAAGCACATCGGGATCCACATGAACTACATCCGGGACTTAGTACACGAGGGGATCATTGACTTACAGTTCTGTCCTTCAGCAGAACAGATGGAAGACATCTTCACCACGACCTTCATTGAGCAGAAGTTCCATTCTCTGTGAAGTCGTCTTGGAGTGAAGGACATAGTTGCCTAGCAACTGTAGTTCTTCTTTTTACATACATTGTACCTTGAGGGGGGTTTTTTCCCATGAGGTTTTCCCTCTTTCCTCACTTTATTTTCACTGTATCTTTTGTATTTGGGTACCTAACATGGCCTCGTTGTCAGGACCCATTATTTATTTTCACCATAGTGATGTTCAGGGGGGGTGTTGGAGTTACTTGACACACACCTAGGATTTATTTTTCCTAAATTTTTTCCTTGTTTATTATTCATAATTATTCATTATCCAGTCTCTTATATTTTAGGGGAGAATATTCAACCTGGAGAATATTCTCTTTTAGTTGACACTTTGGTTTGACTAGTTGAGTTGAGTTTAGACGTTGCATTGGTTTTATCACCATGCAACATTGGGATCATCACCATGCTAGTTCTATCTTGCCTTGGGATCATCACCAAACTGGCACATTAGCCTTGATTCCTTGAGTTAACTCCTCACTACTCTATGTTCAGTCAGTTAACTGAAGACTAGTTGACTAGTTAACTCAACTAGGTGGCAGTTCACTCCCATAACCGCCTGAGAGACTAGACTAGGTGGCAATTCACTCCCATAACTGTTGGTGTGTGTCCAGATCACTCTATACCACAACTATGTCACATCCTCTAGTGTGCACTCATTGAGCTATACAGAGTATATCATGTGTAAATTATTCATTATTCACTACGGTTAATGAGAATTCTTTCATTCTTTCTCTCCTTCTTCTTCTTTCTCCAATTCTCTCTGCAAATGTGTGTATCATTGTTTATCTAGATCTATTCTATGCAGGTTCAACACATTTACAGTCCAACAAGGTATTTTATTGTATTATTCACTTTATAAGGAATATGAATAGTCAAGAGAATAGAAACCATCATCGGGAGTCCAAGATATATCTTGGAAGATGAATCCAAAGGTAAAGCTCATGTATTTATACATGTATCATATTAATGAAATGTATTCCACATTTATCTCCATTTGTGTGCATTCCAACAAAAAAAAATTAAGAAAATTAAATCATATCTTTAAAATATTACAATGGAATCTACATAATTTAAGAAATGTTTGGATGTTTATTGGATGAGTGGATGAGTTGGGAGACAACAATTTTTTGCAAACCTTCTATACTTACCCTATTTTTTTGGATATTCAATAAAATGAGAATCCCAGTAACCCATATCAGGGGTAGAATCACATTGATCCCAAGATATCCATAACCAAACCAAAACCTTCAATGTAGTGATAACATAACAATGAAGGTTGTGCAAGAGAAAACTATGATTTTCTCTATGTGAATGAAATGCACATAGATATGCCAATCTAGCTTGACTACACCCATTTGAATTCATGTGAATATAAAAAAAAATAGAGCTACACGTTTGACAATGTTATCCTTGTAAACACTCACTCGTGGATTTTCACAAATGGGAAGCAGAGCTACAAGGCTATCTAAGTTGGAGTTGTAAACACCTATGCCAATTCACTTTCATGATCAAAAACCAAATTTGTAAGAATGCCAATGTTAGGTTCTATAAACACTCATTACATGTTGATTTCACAGTTGACAAATTCTATGATTCTCTCAAAGATTGTGAACATCTCTATGACAATATCCAAGAGGTTGTAGCTCAAGCCATGGGAAAAATTAAGGTAGGAAGTCTTGGAAGTAGAGTCATGTAAAGGATTTATTGGATTTAACAAGATAATTCATATCGATGAAGGCACATCTAGAAAAGTGCAAAATACAAATAGTAATTTTGGATGTTGGAGAGGAAAGTAATAGGGAAAATATCAATGGGGTGAAATCATGAATGTGGGTACCACCTTTTTGAGAATCGGGTTCTAATGGAAATGTTTCGGTCGAACTATTTAACTTTTTTGACCGAACATTAAATCTAATTGTGTCCTCAAAAATCATGCCACTGGATACATGTGTCAGAGTTTTTTTGTCTGACAACCACGTTTTCGACCGAAATATGTTTTCGTCTGAAAACATATTTCAGTTGAAAGTTTGTTTATATATATTGTTTGCATTTCCCATTAGACAGTTTCAATCTCCTATAATTTTCACTCATGTTGTTTTGTTTCTGTCATTTTTTCTCTCGTTGACTATCCTGCCATACCTTCCCTCATACTTTCCTATCATACCTTGTAGGTTGATAGGGAGGTTAAGACTTGAGTGAGAGATGCGAGCGACACCGGAGTGGCACCAACAACACTTGAGCGGCATCAACAACACACGAGTGACACTTACAACAATTCAGTGGCACCAACAACACTGCACTTGCTTCCAGGTAAGTTATCTTCATGTTATAAACCTTTGGAATCTAAAATTTTCCTGCATAGTAAAAGAATCAATTAAAATGCATGATGTATTAACTATATGGAAGTGATATTTCCTTGTATTTAATTTTTACTTCTTACATAATATTGTAGCAGAAATGATAAAACTAGCATTGCTTACTTATCAAAATCTTATAAGCAAAGCACACCTTAATCATATTCATTAACCCATAAACTCTAAGATATGTGAAAATCTCAACAAAAAACTAGTAAGCTATTTTATGATTGAACATAAATTTGGTGACTGCAGTGGGTATCCTAGGCTAAGGCCATATATTCTTTTGTCAATCTATGACTTAACCTTCCAATAGATCCCTTATCCTTCCTATATCAAGGTGTGTCTCTCTTGGTTTGGGACATTCACTTTGCCATAGTTGTAAGTAATGAAATATTCAAGTAACTGATATGTAATCAAATGAATGAAGATGGAATAATAGTAAAATGATGGCATGACTTTTGGATTTTGAGGTATATTTTCATCATCTATACTAAACTCCTTATGCATTTTGTCACAGATGTATCTGGGCTAGTAATATAGAGGTGGGGTTGTCCTTAAGTTGTGTTAAATTATTAATATCAAGGCTTAAGCAGGGACAATTGATAAGTCTTTGTAGCCTAATAAGATTTGCAGAATATTTTCTCCATGGCCAACTTGTTAGGTAGTACTTTGAAACCTATGAAAAGTAGTGGCTTTATGTATAAACATTCTCTGGTACATGGGAAGGGTACATATATAGGTATATCTTTGTTGAAACTATTCGACCATGTCCCGACCCCTACATCTCTAAAATTGAAACATCTAGCGAAGGAGTTTTCATAACGAAATATGTGGCACTAGTCCTAGAATATTCCCATATTCCTTTACTTTGGTTATAGTATTTCATAAACCATTCCATCATATCCAAATGTTGTGACTTATTTTCACCCGGTGTAGATAAAATCTCCACTCAGACCTTGTAATCAAATTTGTCGAATAGATGTGTTGTAGGGGATAGTCGACCCTGTCAACTAGACCCGACGGTCGACTTAGAACTTGTCGGTCGACTGGTGTAGTTAGAACTAGAAGTCGATCAGAGCCTCTGCTAACCAACCGACCCAGGCATTTAAGCAGTTACAACTGCCTATTAGAGGTATAAATAGATAATCACATGAAGGCTCTAATAGCTTCATGGGAGAGGATATATGTAATTGTGTTGTATTATCTATCATATAATAAAAGGACTCTTCTTTGGGATATCATTACTTATGTATGTCTATCTCTATATGTGTATGTGTATGCATGTATCTCTATGATGGCTATGTAAGGTTTTATTGGTAACACTCTCTACTTTCCCTTAGATTACAACATTGGTTCCATTGTTGGGACGTATTGAACTTGGGCATGTAGAAGTATACATAAATGCTAACTCATAAATACATATGTGAGTTGTGGGAGAGAAAAATCAAGAACTCCATCAGAAACTACACAAGAAGTAATAACCTCTCACTAGCCGAAGCAAGGTTGTGGTTCTTTTGAGAGACGCACGAAAGATTTCTTGAAGCTGCCCCAGAAGCATTGTTTCATCAAATCAACAAATTAGGTGATTCGTAGATTGACACCCGACAAGGATTTAGGCCTCAAGTTGATGAACAGAGAAAGAATGAACCTACATGACTAGCTCGAATGAATTATTGAAGATTATATTTCAGAACAAGCTATTGAAGATCAGACATCCCTAGAAAAAATAAAAGAGAAATTATACATTGAATTGCACGATGTATTTTTCTGCATGGTTCTAACAATTCTTCATAAATTCCTTCTCAACAAGGCATTCATTGATATCTTCGAATACTGACCAATATTAGTCACATTGTTACCAAATAGAAACTTGCAAGAAAGGGACAAAAGGTGGGAAGCATTTCTTGATGCAAAGTGCAAAGATACAAGGGAAGCCTGGGATTACTTCTTGGAAAAATAAACATGGCCAACTCTCTCGACTTAGAGTAAGTCAGGTCAATAATTGAGGGTTAGTTGATATTGTCAGATGTCATAAAAACAAGAAGTAGAATTTCCCAGGCCTAAATGTCATTGAGAGGAAAGCAATCCCATAAGTAATACGTGGATATCCATAAAATAGAATGAGATAAAAGAAAATAGAAAAGAGAAGAGCTTCATAACCAGTGGAACAGTAAGAAGTTGAATAGAAATATTTCAAGGGAGGGTTAGGTTATCATCCAGTGAGACCATGTGAGCAGTCTCATTCATACACAGATCGACCAAAGTTAGCAACAACAACAACCACAATGACACCAGACAGATACATCGACGTACAATTGAAATTCCATCATCCGGTCGACAAACTAGAAATTATGGACTACAAAGAATATGGACCATCTTTACATACATATACTACACCAGTAACTAGTCCAAGGATAAGATAATTTCTCCAACAAATTCTAAATATCGATGACCAATTGGTAAGATTATGGTATAGAATGTATGACCTAGAAAACCTATGAGATGCATTGATTGTCGAGCCTAAATGAAATGAAGTTGGAAATATAATTATCCAAATCAAATACCTCACTGACTCAACCCCCCTTCCACATATAATCTCAAGAAAAGAAATTAACTATAGTTTGGAAGTGACGCAACCACTGGAACGACAGTTGGTTGAATACAAAGATCAAATTTCCCAAACTGAGGACACATATTTCGTACTCAAGAAGAAACAACTATTCCTTGAGTATCATCCTTCATCGGACATGAAAAAAAACCGACCAAAAGATTTGACGCCTCAGTCGAAAGCAGTAGTAACTCAAGAACCAAGAAAACCAAGTGTCCCCACCAAGAAATTCAAAATGGGATTCAATCATATCCCCATCTACAAAGGAGAAGAAGACGCAAAACACCATTGGTTTGTATGTGAAAAGTTTTGGGATGCAGCTGATATCACAGACGAAGATAATAAAAAGACACAATTTGAAGTTGTGTTGTGCCATCGCACCTTAACCTGGTTCATGAACTAAATTGAAAAGAAAACGCGTTCAAAGGCAGAAATAAAGAATAGTTTTCTAACATTCTTTAAAATCTAGGACACCATGCATCTAGCAGCGCAGAAGTTAAAATAAATCAAGAAAAGACCAGGTGAGTCGGTAAGAGAATATGACAAAATATTTATATATCTCTTAAGTCAAGTCCTGTCGACGATCGACCAGAACCTGCTAGTCCAGTGGTATGTAGTTGGGGTACTGCGAAGAATCAGATCTATGTTACACCTATATGATATAACCAACTGTGAATGCGCGTTACAAATGGCACAGCGAGTCGATTCGGATGATGATAGCTCGTTGACTTCCTCAACGACAGAAAGACTTGAGGAAAAGATAGAACATTTGCAACAAACTATCAAAAACCTAACCATTCAACGTAATGAAATATGGTGCACCACATGCACAGAGGATGGACACGCAAAAGATAATTGTCCCCTAAATGAGTGCACACAAACAACATACGTCCACCGAGTACAAGCCCAAAAATACTATAACATATGTGAATTCCTAATTGATCATAACATACAAGATTATCCACAAAATCTAAAAAACATGAAGTGATGCCACATCTGTGAAGCTTTCGATCATCGAACTTCAGAATGCCACCTAAATGCGATAATTCATAATAATATATGAATCGTTTACCACACAGAAATCACTCACCAAGAAAACAATTATGGTCGAAGAGACGATTATTTTAGTGGCTATGGTCGAGGACGAGGAGGTCGACGTAGATTTGGTGGTTGAGGTAGAGGTCGTGGATGACCATATTGTGATAATTGTTGAAACAATGATCATTACAACACATACTATCCTATAAAAGACAGGATTGTTATGAAATTCTGCAACATATGTGGCATTGGATATTACTCCCTAGAAAACTGCCCGATAGTACTCGACAAGATTATACCTAAAACAATTGTGAATCTACTACACGAGGTATCTAAAGAAGAGGTGAGGAACTCCAATAACTTACATATTGTTACAAGGTCAGATGTTGGACGTGACATCCATACCCCAACACAAAACTACTAAAGAAAAAAGACTAACAACTTCCCAAATACAGATAAAGAAGAGAAAATAATGACGGAAGCTCTTAAATTCTTTAGGAATTCCACAAAAGATAAAAAAAAACCCATTCGAGATGAAGACACCATCTAGGAAGTTTTGCAACTACTCAAAGAAAAACAATCAATAGGTAGGCTATTGGACCTACTCAACATACTGCGTGAATAAAAAGATGGTCAGAAACCAACCAAGGATGCAAATCATCTTACCTATCATATAAAATGTTATGATCCATGAGTTGACTTGGAAATCGAAGGAATTATGATCAATCAAGTGGTAGTTGATTTTGGTTCGCAACTTAATATTTTACCACGAGAAACATGGGTACGAATGGGCTGACCTAACCTAGCACCCATGATGAATTATCTTAAATAAGTTGATCGGATATTAATAGAACCAATCAGAATAATGAGAAATGTCGACACACAAATTATGGAAATACCGACTCCGATCGACTTTGAGGTGATCAAACTTGTCAAAGAGATGTCATCATATGCAACTATTTTTTATCATCCATGGGGTCGATGAATGAAAGGAACTATCTCCCTGGAAAGAGATAGAATCAAATTAAAAGGAAGTGGGAGAAAAATAATTATTCCCCTAGATCCAAAGGAAGGAAAACCATGGATGGAGTCATGGGACGAAGATAAAGAAGACATATGTTTTTATCAAATAAATAATGAACAAAAATATTATATAGAACCAACCACAGAAAGAGAAATTTTGAGAGAATCTCCCATGTCCCTCGGGCATAATTCTTACTCGGCCTTATACAACTAGAAAATAGAGAACTATGAAGCACATGCAAAAGACTACTATTCTATCAAAGTTATTCCAAGGAAACATATTAAGATGTGTTATTCAATCCAGGTTGTACCAAAATTTTATGAAAAAATAACCCGACAAACTCCCACTCCCATTCCAAAATAAAATCAAATAAGAAAACCCTTATGATACAGTGAACAAAATACCCCTTTGGCCCACGTGGAAGAGGTAGAAAAATCCATAGGAGAGAAAGGAAGAACACAGAGTCTTGTGGAAACTTTCATAGTCCAGGCTACAAGATGGTGGGAAATACATTCCCCCTGATTACAAACATGGATGATTGTGTCTACATACTTTGTTGAAAGATTCAGTGACAAGAAACTATCCAAAGATGTAGATATTCCTACATTCAAAATTGGCTACGATCCAGCAAAGCATATCCAACGTTGTGAAAGTGAATGGTGAATAATTGGATACAAGGATGAAAGGGTATGGCCCCATACGTTTCCAAGTACATTAGATGAGATACCAAAACAATGGTACAAAATTGAAGAAGCATACGACCACACTTCCAACTGGACCGAAATCAAAAGATTTTTTTCTAAGAATTCGAATTTAATCCAGTAGAGAAAAAATTGAAAGATGCAGCATACCAAATAAAAATATTTCTAGAAATTCCTTCACCAGCTCAACAGAAAGAAAAATCAAATATGTCGATCGATGAAGGATTAACATCGACATGCAACTTTGTGTTGGTAGAAAACAAGGAAATTTTAATTGCTCGGAGGATTGCTATGGAGAATACAAAATGCCCAGGATAGAGCTTCCAATGGAAGAAAGACCATCTATCATTATAAAATCATGTGAAATCAATATTAAGCATAGCCATAGAACACAAAGAGAACCCAAAACAACCCGACTTCCCAAAAATCTTTACGAAAATTGAAGAAGGAGAATGCCATCTTAACAAAGCAAAGCCACCATAATAGATGGAAGAAAAAATAAGAATGAAAGAATTTGACATATCAAATGATGACCGACGAGAAATGGTGAGAGTAGGTGATTATTGGTATGATAAGAAAACAACTAACATAGTCAGTCTACTAAAAGAGTACCAAGATGTTTTTCACGTGACTAGAAGAACCTGAAAGGACTTGTAGAGGAAATGGGTGAAATAAAGATTGAACTGATCCCAAGAGAGAAGAAAATTAAAAAGTGACCATACAAGTTAGCACATAAGTACAAACCAATTATTCAAAAATAGATCAAAGGAATGATAAAAGCAGACATTATTTATCCTATCAACAAAGCAGAATGGGAAAGCCTGATGGTGGTACAACCAAAGAAGCATGATCCAAAGAAGTTAATAATTTGCGTCAACTTTTGGGGACTCAACAAACAGACTATGACAGATCCGTTCCCCACCCGTTTTGCTGATGAAATCATAAAAGAAATCACTAGTCATGAATGTTTTTCATTTACTGATGGATTCTCAAGATATAACCAGGTGCCAATCGCAAAAGAAGATCAGGAAAAAGCAACTTTCATGTTGGAATTTGGATATGTTTCCTACAGAGTCATGTCATTTGGAATAAAGAACGTACCAACATTTTTTTCAAGAATAATGGTCAAATAATTCCAAGAGTACATCTACAAAACCATTTTCATATACTTCAATGATTGGACAATCTATAGTCTACTCAGAAATCACATACAATGGCTTCAACTTATGTTAGAACGCTGCAGACAGATTCAACTATCACTAAACATCAGAAAATGCATATTCGCCACACCTATTGGAATCTTTCTCAGACACGTGGTATGTAAACATGGAGTGAAGGTTGACATGGCTAAAATTAAGATTATCCTTGATCTGAAACCCCCTGTAAATAAAAAAACAGATCAAAACTCTATTGGGTCATACTAGCTATTATAGGAAGTTTATACGCCACTACTCAAACATCACCTTCCCAATGGACGAGCTTCTATGAAAAGATGTTGAATTCAAATGGAACTAATTCTTCCAAGAATCCTTCAAATTTTAAAGAAGAATTTGGTTGAAGCACCTATTCTCAAATTTCCAGACTGGTCGAGAAAGTTTCATTGATCCAAAATCGGATCCAGAAGCTTGACAGGGCTTGAAAAATGCTCAAAAATTAAAGTTCTCGGACTGCGATGAAACCTGTTCCATTGTGTTCGTCTCATCTTCCTAATTCTGGTGGTATATTTACTTTATCAAACAGACTCCGTATGGATAATTTATCACGTTCTATCCGAAAAGCCAAACAAGTAAAAAAAAAGGGATGACTATACAGTCCGTACAGTCCACGTGTCATGCTGACTGTGCAGACTGTATGGTCCGTATAGCTGACATGGAAAACCTGGAAGGTGACACATGGCAGCTCCAGGAGGCAACACGTGTCAAGCAGATTTGGGCGTACGGACAGCCAACTGGACCAATCCAGAGGTGACATGTGTCACCACTGTAAGGGTGACACGTGGCACGGGTGATGTCAGCAGTTGACATGGCAGGCTGACAGGGCAGTACGGTAGTTAACATGACAGGCAACATGGATGAATCAGCGGCTAACGCGTGGCATTCATCGATTGGTTGTTGAGGTGCCATGTGGCACCCTGTGGTTGGTTTTTGGTTTTATATGTAAAAGTTGTGGTGTGCACGGGAGTCGATCCGGCGACCTCCCCATAGCGCAATGGACTGGTAGGGCTGGGATAAACACCTGCTCGGCCGGTGGACCTTGTGATTCATACAGAAAATTTTGTATTTAAATTTGTTTAAAGTTTCAAATGGCGGGGGGAAAGGGTCGGGGCTTAGCCCCGGCCCTCGACATTACCATATAACCATTGCATACAACCACGACAACAGTGCGGGGATGTTTGGATAGGGATAGCCCCCGGTTCACGGGTGGATCCCACGGGACCCGAAGCTGATCCGACGAGGGCGCAGGTGGGTTACAACTCATAACCCGTGGCCATATGCCTATGCGCCACGACCGGGAGCTAGCGAGACAAGGGGGCCAGTGCATGGAGCGTGGCCATATAGAGGTTGCATATGACCCGGGGCGTGTGCCTAGTGGGGGCTGCGCCAAATTTTTATAACTAAAATGGGTTTTATGCCTATGTTTTGGGTTTCTAGTTGTCATTCAGCCTATTTTTAGTTGATTCTCTCCATTTTTGGGGGATATTGGGCATTTTTTTAGCCCAAATTTTGGGAGGAAGTTGGAGATGAGAAACCAACTTCAAAGCTATATAAACCAGGCCTATTTGAGGCCATGGGAGAGCAGTCAGAGCAGAGTTATGCTGAGAAGAAGCCAAGCCAAAGTCATTTTGATGCAGAGAAGCTTTTGAGAAGGAGATGTTGTTGGATCATTTCTGGGAGCTCCAGACGTCAGTTTTGCGTGCCGTTTTCTTTGCAGGTTTCTTGAGATCTAGACAAACATGACCAGATCATTCTTGTAGCCATTTGGAATTGCAGCGATGTATGTTTTATCTTTTGAACATAAATAAAGAAGCCTCCCCCACAAAGACAAAGGCCCGGAGACGTACGCAAAGTTGTGCCAAACTCCATTATCAATCTACGTGTTATGGTTTGTTGTCTATTGTTTCATTTCAGATCTACATATGTGTATATGTCTGTTATAATTCCTCTTCTTTCCTCATTCTTTCACTAAGTTTCTCAAATGGTTAATTAACGCATGCAAAATTAAAACTCAACCATAAGTCATTAAAAGATCCTACGGATCAAGTGGTATCAGAGCTAGTTGACGTTTGGATTTGAGTTTTGCATGTTAACCAGGGAAAAGCTACAACATGGTGAAGGCAAGCTTGTTGCAGAGAATCCATTAATTGGATTGAGAAAAATATCTTCTCACAGTGAGAAGATGGCATCGGAAGAAGGGATTTCTCAAGATGAGAAAGAGTTCCGGAAAACATTCCATGCTATGTCGGAGATGGTGAAAGTTTTGTACGAGGACTACCTAGAACGAAAGAGACCAATTTTGGGTGGATCTTCAAAAGGCAAAAGTGAAGAGGAAGAGGACCATCCTCAGATTCCTCCTTCACCTCCATCAACACCTCCTTCTTCTCCTTCTTCTTCAAGTTCAAGTTCTAAATCTAATGAGAAGAAAAAATTTCATAAGAATAAACATGAAATGCCATTGTTAAAACTTGATGTAAAATTTGAGTTGCCCATATATGATGGTGAAGTAAATGCAGAAAAACTTGATAA
>ML808400.1:46733-116143 GCA_009831015.1 Picea engelmannii
ATTAGCAATGTTTTCTACATGGATGATAGTGGCTTCAGTAAGATGTAACAGGGTTCAAATGGCTAACAATATACTGTCAGTTGTCATGATTGTGTTACGGTTGATCTTGATGAGACAGGTGCACAGGACAGAGTTCAGAGACAAAGAGAAAGCCGAGTGGCCTATCCTGAGCTTGTTGACTGGTCAGTAACCTTTTGGGGACCAAAAGGTCTCTTTGTGGGGAGGTGTGATCCAAAATCGGATCTAGAAGCCTGATAGGGCTTGAAAAATGCTCAAAAATGAAAGTGCTCGGAATGTGATGAAACCTGTGCCATTGTTTCCATCTCGTCTTCCTCATTCCAACGGTATATTTACTTTGTCAAACAGACTCCGTATGGAGAAGTTATCGCGTTCTGTTCGAAAAGCCAAACAGGTAAAAAAAAAGGGATGACTGTACAGTCCGTACAATCCACATGTCATGCTGACTGTGCAGATCGTACGGTCCAAACAGCGGACATGGAAAACCTGGAAGGTGACACGTGGCAGCTCCAGCAGGTGACATGTTTCAGGTAGATTTGGGCGTACGGACAGTCAACTGGACCAATCCAGAGGTGACACGTGTCACCACTATAAGGGTGACACATGGCACGGGTGACGTCAGCAGTTGACATGGTAGGCTGACAAGGCAGTACAATAGTTGACATGGTAGGCGACGTGGATGAATCAGCAGCTGACGCATGGCATTCATCAGTTGGTTGTTGAGGTGCCACATGGCCCAGTCGTGGGTTGCCATGTGGCACCCTGTGGTTGGTTGTTGGTTTTATATGTAAAAGTTGTGGTGTGCACGGGAGTCGATTCGGCAACCTCCCCATAGTGCAACGGACTGGCAGGGCTGGGCTAATCGCCCGCCCGACCGGTGGACCTTGTGATTCATACGGCAAATTTTGTATTTAAATTTGTTTGAAGTTTCAAATGGCGGGGGGAAAGGGTCGGGGCTTAGCCCCAGCCCTCGACATTACCATATAACCATTGCATACAACCACGACAACTGCATGGGGATGTTTGGATAGGGATAGCCCCCGGTTCACAGGCGGATCCCACGGGACCCGGAGCTGATTTGATGAGAGTGTAGAGGGGTTACATCGGTTGGTTGTTGAGGTGCCATTCAGCATGGCATTCATCGGTTGGTTGTTGAGGTGCCACGTGGCCCAGTCGTGGGCTGCCACGTGGCACCCTGTGGTTGGTTGTTGGTTTTATATGTAAAAGTTGTGGTGTGCACGAGAGTTGATCCAGTGACCTCCCCATAGTGCAATGGACTGGCAGGGCTGGGCTAACCGCCCGCCCGGCTGGTGGACCTTGTGATTCATACGAAAAATTTTGTATTTAAATTTGTTTGAAGTTTCAAATGGCAGGGGGAAAGGGTCGGGGCTTAGCCCCAGCCCTCGGCATTACCATATAACCATTGCATACAACCATGACAACGGCATGGGGATGTTTGGATAGGGATAGCCCCCAGTTCACGGGCGGATCCCACGGGACCCAGAGCTGATCTGACGAGGGTGTAGGGGGGTTACAACTCATAACCCGTGGCCATATGCCTATGCGCCACGACCGGGAGCTAGCGAGATAGGGGGGCAGCGCATGGCGTGTGGCCATATGGAGGCTGCATATGACCCGGGGCACGCCCCTAGTGGGGGCTGAGCCAAATTTTTATAACTAAAATGGGTTTTATGCCTATGTTTTGGGTTTCTAGTTGTCATTCAGCCTATTTTTAGTTGATTCTCTCCATTTTTGGGGGATATTGGGCATTTTTTGAGCCCAAATTTTGGGAGGAAGTTGGAGATGAGAAACCAACTTCAAAGCTATATAAACCAAGCCTGTTTGAGGCCATGGGAGAGTACTCAGAACAGAGTTATGTTGAGAAGAAGCCAAGCCAAAGTCATTTTGATGCAGAGAAGCTTTTGAGAAGGAGACGCTGTCGGATCATTTCTGGGAGCTCCGGACATCCATTTTGCGTGTCGTTTTCTTTGTAGGGTTCTTGAGATCTGGACAAACATGACCAGATCAGTCTTGTAGCCATTTGGCATTGCAGAAATGTACTTTTGAGCTTTTGAACAGAAATAAAGAAGCCTCCCCCACAAAGACAAAGGCCCGGAGACGTAGGCAAAGTTGTGCCGAACTCCATTATCAATCTACGTGTTATGGTTTGTTGTCTATTATTTCATTTCAGATCTACATATGTGTATATGGCTATTATAATTCCTCTTCTTTCCTCATTCTTTCACTAAGTTTCTCAAATGGTTAATTAATGCATGCAAAATTAAAACTCAACCATAAGTCATTAAAAGATCCTACGGATCATTCATGTTCATGTCGATACATCGAACGTAGTTGTCAAGTTGGTTCTAGCTCAACCATACGATGACATAATGGATCACCCAAATGCATATGCAAGTCAGAAAATTAATAAAGAAGAAATAAACTATTCGACTACAGAATGGGAAGTCTTATCAATGATTTATGAACTAAAAAAGTTCCATCATTATTTATTGGAAAACCATTTTACACTTTTTATAAACCATCAAGCATTAAAATACTTAGTCAATAAACCATTCCATCAAGGAAAGATCTATCAATGGCTACTATTATTTCAAGAATTTGAATTTGATGTAATCATTCAACCAGGGAAAAAGAATGTTCGACCTAATCACCTGTCATGACTAGAAATAGGAGAAGATATGACAGGCATAGATGATGACCTCCCAAATGCACACTTATTCAAAGTAGAAGTTGTACGTAAGGATTTAGAAGACATTTCTAATTTCTTAGAAGAAGGAAAATCAAAATAAAACTCTGGCCATGAAAGTTGCACCATTCACAATCATTAATTTATACTTATACAAAATGGGAATGGATGATGTGCTAAGAATATGTGTGCCAGAACATGAATGAGAGGATATCATCAACGAAGCCCATGCAGGAGAAGCTGAAGGACCTTTTTAGGCCGACAAAATAGCCAGGAAGATATTACAAGCATGCCTGTGGTGTCCGACTTTACATAAAGACTGTTGAGATCACGTTAAAAATTGTGGTAGTTGTTAGACACCGGGATGAACCTTTTGGAAAAATGAAATTCCACTAAGTTTGATAAACCCTAATCGAGATTTCAAAATATGGGCTATTGACTTCGTCGGGCCATTCCCACAGAGGGAAAGAAGAACTAGTGCTAAGTACATAATCATTATGGTCGAGTATGTGACTAAGTGGGAAGAATTTAAGTCGGTAGAATCATGTACCAAAGAAGTAGCAGCTAAATTCATCTATGATAACATCATCACAAGATTTTTCTTCCCTCTGACACTAATCAGTGACCAGGGAACTCACTTTGTAATTGAAACAATTAAAGTTCTACTGGAATAATTCTTGATTGACCATAACAAAATGACAGCCTACCACCTGTTAATGGGTCCTAGATCCCTTTAATTCAACAGTAGGAACCAAACCCACCACCGAGATCCAATTAGACTCTGCAACATTTAATAGTGGAATGGTTCTCCAGATCTTGCGATCCAGCCAATTTATCGATGGGCTTTACATTTTCTTCTAAAGGCTCTTCCTTCCGTTTGGACTATCTCTTTTTGTATTTTCTCTTGGATGGGACCTATATGAGATGTAATCCCATATAAACCAACTTGGAAAAAAGCAGGATTAAGTTTTAACTACCGAGGAAGAGACTGAGCTTGGGATAACCCGCTACTCAAGCATGCAGACGATAATTTTATACCACATGCCTAGTACTAATACATGAACCATGTAAGAATCCAATTACTCTCTGAGATACTAATTATCAGAAATAAAACACATATGTGATAAGATAATGGCAAGAAAAATAATTCACCTACATTAATCATCCATCACATGATAACACAATGATTCATCTTCATCATTAAAGTAAAGAACAACAAAATATTGCACTAGATAACTTGACAATAGATTAAATAGATCTTACTCATTACAGCATCATTCATGAAATGAGATAGGAAATAGTTCTTCTCCATGTCCAATCACACATGCATTTGATGAAAATAACTTGTCTCTGGTCCAGAAGGACCTCTCTATTAAAGGTAGCCTCAAAATAATTCTTAACAACTAGAAAGAAAGAGTTTCTTGAAACAACCATCGACCTTTAACTAATTGGTCAATGTTCTTATTTATAACATAAAATTCAACTGAAAATAACGGCTAATTGTAGTTTAAACAAAACAAAATTCGCCACATGGCATCCTCTTTTAACAATTTCTTTAACAGTCAACTCAAGATATCACTTGAAAGGGTGACTTTTCTTCCACCTTATTGACAAAGTTTTCTCTGGACAAAGGAATCATAATTAGGTACTCTACAAATTATTATCCATAGGAAATCAAGGTGGCAGAATCAACTAATAAGAACCTAGTGAGAATATTAAAGAAGACGGTTGCAGATAACCAAAGGAAATGGCATAATCTACTCTGTTAGCACTATGTAAATTTTGTCTGGTTGATAGAAAAACGACAGAGGTAACTGTTTCAACCTACTTTAGAGTTGAAGCACTAGCCTGCTCAACTCAGAGAGGTATCTCTTGTGTCACTTGATATTTCTTTGGAAATCGGTTGCTAGATTTGGTTTATTTTGGGGGTTTTAATAGAATTGTTGGCAAGGAAGGGGAGGAACACATAGGGCTATGGAGTCAAAATTCTTAAAGTGAATGAAAACAATGATCAGTCGGTAGAACTCTCCAGAGGATAAAGGCTAAATGAGGCGAAGAATTTGAGTTATTCTTACATTTAAGTAGAGTTTAGGAATATAAAGAAAACAAATAACTGCATCAGAGCATTACTGAAATGAATTCTGTATTAGTTAAGAAGACAATTACACAGTTTAAATTGCTTAAGCCAAGAGCATCACAAGATGAATTATGGGCCTTTAACTTTCCAATTTAAACAGAAGAAAATGAAAATGGAATAAAAGAACACGGGAAATACATACAATGAAGGGAGACAAAGCTCATATCACCACCATTAGAATCTTTTCATAGAGACTTCAAAAGCTTCAGCATATATATTCAATTCAGCTTTAGAAAGTTACAAATAGAGTTCGAAACAACCAAAAAGGTGCCCTTGCACTTCTTCCAACATTAATTCTTGCAAAACTCCTAGTACTTATACAGTTTGATTACAATGGCTGAAACTGAAACGTTTCAACTTCTAAAACAAATTAAACTAATTTCAATTGACAGTCTCGGTATATGAACCGATTTACAATGATTAAACAAAAGACGTTTCAAAAATAGGGACAGATCTTTCTGACTGCTTGACTTCCTCTGCGGCATCTATCTTGCTTTGATCTTCTGTCAAATCTACTAGTTTGGTGACACCTGGAGGTCATTTACTGGTTCCGGGGAAACTACATTTCATCTTACCTAGCCACACGATTTCCTTCCACTGTGAGTTAGAAGTAATTTCATAATCCATCATTTCTTTTATCAAAATCTCTAGGTCAATGCAAGTAGCATAAGACATAGTTGGCAGCCTGGTCTTTATTGTTTTGAACTGATTCAAAATTTCAAAGTCTGCGGCCAAGCTTTCTAACAAACTGGGTCCCTTCAGGTTCTCTTCCAAGTATTCAAATTTTGAATGATCCATTCTACGCTGAGTGAGGAGAGAATTGTATTCTTCTTGGTCGTACAATTTCCCTTTACCATCCCAAAATGGGGGGAGGCCTTTGACAAACAATTGTTCAAATGCATCCTTAAACTCTTGTACACATTGTTCCATTTGCACTACTTTGGTTTGAACAAATATGAGCAAATTGTGTTTATCTATGATACTCCTAGGCCAAATGATCAGTGCAGTTCTTTCCTTTACCCCAATTGTCTAAAGATCAGCAGTGGGCACAAAATTTAGCAAATCGATAGCATTCTAGGGCCATTTTGAGGGATTTTTCACCAGTGTCTAATTAACAACAATGCATCTACTTCGGGAAGTGAGGGCAATGTTGTCTCTTTCATTTATAAAATTCAGATAAACCCTAAATTTAGCAGCTTCAGCAGCAACAACATCCCATATTACATGTTTATCTCTCTACAACAGTGCTTTTCCCTTCAACCTTATTTTCAGCTTGTTCACCCTCTCTTTCAAGTGTTGATTCTCTCTTTGGAACTGGGTCATATTTTCATTATTCAATTTCATTTCTTGTTGCATCTTTTCTATGACCGCCTTAAGGCTCTTAATTTCCCCTGTCTTCAAGCTTACTTAGGACATAGCTTGAACCAATCCATCAATGCTTGACCCAGCTTTTGTATTTGAAGGCACAATAACAACCATATCTGATGTTGCTACCTATCCTTGTAACCAATTCTCTTTCTCTTTTTCTAGCTACAACACTTTAGCTCTGTAATTTAGTGCTTCTTGTCTGAATGTCTCCTTTTCTTGCTCAAGATAATATAGCTTTGTTTTATGTGGGTGTTACATGGAGGACATCTTCAGCTTCTTCTTTAGGCTTTGGATCATCTTCTCTTTCTCATCTAAAGAAGCTTTTACCCCTTGAGGGCCTTCAGATCCAATCTCTTGACCTATGTTTGCCAGGCTTTGTTGGATGCCTTCTCTTGCTTCAGTTGTCCATCTAATTTGAGTGCATGTGTTGTCATTCTTGAAACCCTCAACCCCAAACTTAGGTAATATGAATATAGCATGTCACTGACATTCCTTTGGAACTTTACTTTGTCTGGGGCACCGATATTTTCATAGTGCATTTTAATTTCAGACACCTTATCATCATCAGCCACTGCTATGTTAAATGTCTTTCTTTCCACATCCCTGACTAAGAGTCAGGAAGCCTTATGCTGGGAAATCTTCTCTACCTCGGGAAACAGGTCTCTTATTTCACTATTGGCCATACTTCCCTTCACAACATATTGGTTCATTAAGTCTTTTTTGGACTGATAAACTGCACCAGGTGTCCTTCTATATACATGTTTCTTGTTGCTGAAAACCCCTAAGTTGCTTTCACTTTGTGGCATGCTTCCTGTACCAGCCTCTTCATTTTTAGTTGCGCTTTCCACCATATCCATGCTCACTTTCTCTTTAGGTTCTTCTTCTTCCAGGTCCACTACCTAAGAATATGGTGTGATTTTCATTTTGTTGAGAATATTTTGTTGACTACTGGCACCCAGTGCCTCTAAACTACTCCTCTTTTTATAAACACTCATCTTTGGATCTTTGATAATCAACTTTGGGGAAGTTTTTTGTATCTAGATCTACTGAGGGGAAGACTCCATTTATTGTATGTGATCAATCTTCAAAGTGACTTCCATATTTGCAAAAACTTCCAAGTTTGCCAATCTATCAAATTCTTCAACTTGCTCATGCTCGTAAGGGCCTTGTCTGCTCATAAGTCTTCTCTTAGATAAGATCTAGTGCAGGTCATATCTCCTTCCTTGTAACTGTGTAAACCCAAAATCACTAATTTTGGCTTAGATCTGAGGTAAACAGGACCTGTTCTTTACCACAAATGGTCTTATCATGAAAGGGAATTTTAAGTTAGATGCTTTGTGTGTTTTCTGAAAATGCTCTGTCTCTGAAATGATCCTTTGTCTGATGAATTCTAATGCAAAGAATCTGGGAGTCAAAAATACTGGTAAAAGGTAAGGTCCTTCTTGATAATTGTATACTCAAATTAGAGTAGACTATAAAAACAACATCCAATCTCCCACCCTATTTTCTGGATTAGGGTGTAAAGAGATTTTCATTTCTTTCAAAACCCTTGGTAGGTCTGTGCCAAAGATGAGACTATAAATCCTGGACATGATCTTGTTTATGAAAATAAGCATGGTGATCCTTTTGCATTCAGTCGAGATGAATGTCGCTTCAGGGAATTCGGTCTTATTGGATTCCAAGAACATTCTCAGCAAGTCCGTGTAGTATATGAAGTGTCTTAATGAATTGAAATTCACCAGCTATTGGTGCATATTGTCAGCGATGAACTTGACAAAACTTATACAAACCGACTGACTAGACTCTGACATAAAAAAGTTCAACGGGAAACCCAACATGACTTCTACTACAAATTTGTCGTTATCCAACCCTAAAATCTGACTAAGTAGGGAACAAGCCCACTGAAATTCTATAACCATGACGCTTACACTGACCGGTAACGACAGAATTTCAAAATGGTGTCCAGGTTTAACAATGGTTTACAGAAATAGGGTTTTTACTTTAGGGGGACACTCTCGGTAGACTGTGATCATTTTATGTTCCTCGAAGGGCTCTGACACTGTGAGGGAAGAATCTGGTATACTGAGGGTGTGTCGAATTGGTGGACTGTCTATTTCGCATAAGACTTCTGACCCTAACTTATTCAAAATGACCTTTTCTTCTTGCGAATATTGTTCCGCACACGAGCTTATGAAATCTAGGAAAGGGAAAATGACTTCTACGGTGTAAGGGGTAATGGAAGCTTGGGTCACTTCAAGGAAGGGTATTATTTTTCCAACATTGTCTAGTAAATTGGATCTAGACACAGAAATGAGTGAAACTGTAATTTTTGTGTCAAACACATCAGAATCCCTGTCAATTAGGGCTTCTTCTTTAGAGGTGGAGTCTTTCTCTTTCACGGATAAAACAATAGGGTTGGTGGCCATGATGAAAAATACCTATAACTCGGCGGAGAGTGTGCGAGACTAGTTCACTATTGATGTTTAATTTCAAATGGAGGGTTTGCGCTAATTTTCAAACGTTCGAGTGCTTTGAAATATCATAAAATAATGATCGGGGTCCTCCTTTTATATGCGCCTTTTGATATCAGGGGTTGGAAAAAACGGTTTTAGGTAGACCGCTTTTCACCCCGATATGCCTTTGATGATGCCATGCGTCCCCGAAATAAAACCATGGTATTTTCCCCGGTCCGCCCTCGAATAATTATCCTCTGCGATGTTTCATTTCCCGATACGTGTCTCAGTCATTGATCTAGGTCACATCAAGATCTACGGTACACCAGTCCCATCAACTTCTGATGTTGGGGATTGGAAAAAATGGTTTCGAGCACACCGCTTTTCACCCTGGTGTATCTCTATTGGTGCCATGTGTCCATGAAATGAAACTATGGTATTTTCCCCTTCTCTCCCTCACATAATTAAACGTCGTGCTATTTCACTGCCCAATATGAGTCTTGGTCATTTATCTGGGCCATTTCAAGATCTACGGTTCGTCGGGTTCCACATTTCATGCCTCCGCTATATTTATCCATATGCCACCATATGTTTCCTTACCTTCTAAACTATCACACTTCCATAGCGATGTAGCTTCCCTCTAAATTTATGAGACTTGGATCCTATATGAAAATTGTTATGGTGATAACATAGGCTCCAACTTGGGATGTTATCCTCCCCGCGAGGTAACAAAGAACCATAGACTAAATGCCTACCCATTGGGCTGTGGTCTATTCGTGTGATCTAAATCCATTGGTATTTATTCAAAAACTCAAAATCTACCCAGCATAGCTTAGGGCCTTCACCTCGGGCTTCAACTATGTTGCTTTATTCCAACTTCTTCATGCGCAAAGAAAACACAAAATGATTATGTACAATGAATGGAAGGGGTGATGATGTTTAGATAGTGTAATGCTTGAGGAACCTACCATTCACAGGCCCTCCTCTAATGAGGTATTTGTTAGTCTCTTGCAGTATGTAGGCATTACTTCCACAGTATGTTGTGATTTCGAATGGTCCCAACCACAGATGATCAAACTTCTCGTGCTTTCCCTTATCTTCCTTCTGGCATCCCATTTCAATACCAAGTCTCCTAGTTTGAAATCGTTTATCTTGGTAGGTCTGTCGAAATCTTCTTTGATATTATCTTGATGCAGCTGAGCATTATAAAAATATTTTTCCCTGGTTTGTTGTGCACTGATCAACTCATTGTCTCTTCTCTGATTGGCATATATTTCTGCTTCCTGCTCCTATAACAGCTTCATCATGGGCAATCCTAATGCGGTAGGAAAAATTTCCTCTGTACCATAAACGATATGGAAAGGAGATGTTGATATGGACCTCTTTGGGGAAATTCTGTCAGCCCATAGTGCATGAATGAGCTTTTTGTGCCAGGCCTTTTTATTTTCTTGTAGCATTTTTTTGATGATTCTAACTAAGATTTTATTCAAAGACTCAACCAAATCTATTTCCTTGAGGGTAGTATGATGTAGAATGGCCAAGGTTGATTTTGTAATTACTGGATAATTTTTCCATTTTATTAGATTTGAAAGATGCTACATTGTCTGTTATCATCTTGATCGGGCATCCGAATTTGGACAGAATATTGTCTTCTAAAAATCAGATGATAACATCATCTGTCACCTACCTAGTGGGAACTGCTTTGATCCACTTAGTGAAATAATATGTCATTGTCAGGATCCATTTGTGTTGAGCTGAGGATTGTGGATGCATTTCCCCTATAAAATCAAGGCCCCACTGTCTAAAAGGAGCTTCCACTGAAATGGGTTTTAAGGGAAGAGACTACAATTTTCCTTTCCCATTGAATATTTGACATTCATGGCACTTTGACACCTCTTTATAAATGTCGAGAAAAATTCTAGGCCAATAAAATCAAGCCCTCAAAATTTTATGCACAGTCGTCTTCCAATAATGATGACCTCCACAGTCACCCTTATGGAACTCTCTAATGGTTTTCTCTGCTTCTCCTTCTATCAAACAACTCAATAAAATTCCCCCTGGATATTTCCAATATAACGATTCATTCACTATACAAAATTTTGCTACCTTCAATTTCAAGAATCTGGCCTTTGTCTTATTAAATTCAGGAGGAGCTTGCAAATATGCATACCATGTAGAGTCAAGAAATTTCTAGGATATTTGTGGAGTCTCCTTCTCTTCTTCTACAACATCTGACAGATCTACAATGAAATTTATTCCTAATAATTCACAATTGGTCTGTGCCATCACCTTAGCCAACCCCTGTCCCTTGATTAACTTCGTGGGTTTGATTTCAAGATCATATTCTAATAGCACTACAATCCATTTTCCTCTCTTTCCTTTTGGATCGAGCTGAGTCAAAATGTCTTTCACTGAGCTACTGGGTACATAAGCAGTGGTATGGGAGTGTAGGATGTAAATTCTAAATTCCTTCAAGGCATTGACTAGAGAATATGCTTGCTTCTCCATGATGTCATATTTTAAAGGAACATCCCTCAATGTCTTGTTGTAATATGCTATTGGCTTCTCAAAATTCTAGTCATCTTTTTGGAGTAGCACACCTGCAATTGTGTGTTCTGAGGCAAAAGAGAATAATATGAAATCTTTCTCCAAATTGGGACTAGCTAGTACAAGATCCTTTGTCAATACCACCTTGATGTCTTCAAAATATTTTCTATCCTCAAGAATCCACTTTATTTCATTTCCCTTCTTGAGCATGTTGGTAATGTGTTTTATGATTTTGAACAAATTAAGGATGAATCTCCTCAAAAAGTTCACTTTGCCCATGAAGGATTGTACTTCCTTTTTACTTCTGGGTATGTCAATTTTTAAGATCCCCTCAACTTTGTTGGGGTCCACCTTTATCCCTTCCTTTGAAATAGTGTGTCCCATCAGCTTTCCTTCTTCCATGGAGAAATTTGACTTCTTAGGATTTAATGAGACCCTGAACTTTCTGTATTTTTGAAATGCCCTTCTGATATGTTTGAGGTGTTCCTCATCTGAGGCAGAATACACAGTGATGTCATCAAGGTATATAACAATGAATTTTTCTTTTTCATCAGCAAAGGATATGTCCATAGCTCTTTGAAATGTTTCTCCTGCATTCATAAGTCCAAATGAAATTTTGGCATACATGAATGTTCCCCATGGTGTGGTAAACGTCGTCTTTTCTTGATCGTTAGGATGTACCATAATCTAATTGTATCCCGAGAAACCATCTAACATTGACATCTTCTAAGAGCACACTACCTTCTGTAAAATATGATTCATTTTTGGAAATGGGTAGTTTTCCTTAAGAGATACCTTATTCAGGTTCCTGAAATCCACACACAATCTGATTTCTCCACTCTTTTTTCTAATTGGCACCAGATTTGCCACCCATTTTGAAAACCTCAGGGACACTATGATTTTGGCTTCAAATAGTTTCTTTACTTCTTTCTCTATCAATGGTAACAACATAGGGTTTATTCTTCTTAATTTCTGTTTGAATGGCTTGTGATCTTCTTTGATTGGGATAACATGTTGGATTATACTGGTATCATAAAATTTCATCTCATCATAGCTCCAAGAAAAGACATTAGGGAATTCTTTCATTGATTTTACATACCTTTCTTTGACTTCATGGCTGAGCTTTCTAGATAGATTAATGATCTTTGGATCTTTTCGAGTCCCAATATTGCAATCTTCCACATCCCCTTCGTTTACTGTAATATTTGGACTTCTGGCCACGTCATTATTATCAAAAAGTTTCTCTAATGGTACCAGGCCCTTGGGAATGATGTTGATTTTTAACTGCACGATGTCTCTGCCTACAATTTGGTTGTCAAAATATCCTTCTTCTGTGAAAACATCTACATCCACCTTATCATCACAGTATTCATCATCAATGTTTAAATTCTCGAACTCATTCTCCATTTTGAGGAAGCTTTCTATCTTCTTGTCGTTTTCGAAAACTTGTCAGTGCTTCATATTATCTGGTACTATTGCCCTATACTTGACCTGAAACTTGTAGCTTTTTTCATGGAAAATTGGGACTTTGAACACTGCTGTTGAAGTAGCTAAGGCATCAAGAACCTGATTTTGTTCTCTTGGAATTGCTAAAAGATTGCATTCTGGAAATTTCTCAAGAAGGTCTAGTACCATATTTCTATAAGCCCTCAATCTGGGATGTTTTTCTTGGTAGATTCCTTTGATCCGATTTATGATTAGCTCATAGTCTCCATGTACAACAATTCTTTTGGCACCCAATTCTTTCAAAACTTTCAACCCCAATATTAATGCTTCATATTCGGCCATGTTATTTGTGCATTCGAAAACAAGTTTGTAAGAGCATAAATTTGAGTCTCCCTTGGGGTGATTTATCCATACGCTATCTCCAACTCCTTCTCTGCAGGCAAATCCAACAAATATCATTTTCCATATCTGATCTTCCGCATCATCTTGTTTCTCTGAAAACTCTTCTATCTACTAGTCAAGCTTGCCTTTGTCAACCATAATGATTTATGTTTCCTCTTCTTCGGAGCACAAGTCATTGAAGAAAATAGAAGACCCCAACTCAGTTTCCACTTAATAGATAGGATTATTGCTAGGCTGTGATTTGTTGCTGACCATGTATTTAAGCAAAAACTCTCTGTACAATCTTTTGTCTTGACCAAATATAGGAATAGTGGCATATGACATGTCCATATGGAGGGTTCCTTTTAATTTTGCAGCCCATGACCTGGATAACAACATACCAAATTTTGAAGGGATATAAACGACCACTACGTCCATCACCATATTCTTTGATGGGATTTGTGACAAGGAAACCACCATATCCTTGATCATGCCAAGGCATTTCACCTTTCTTGAATCAAAAGAGAACGTGTATTCAACATAACATTCTGCAGAGTCATGTTGTGGATTTTCAAACTAACATAGAAAGGAGGAACTTCTTCATTTTCTCTGTTTTCTTCTACTCTTGGCCCAAATAGGATGGTTGGTGATCATCTTGTATGTTTAGGGTATCATAGTTTTGCCCCATCTTAAGAATCTTCATGATTTGATTTGTGTACTTGCTATTCTTGATCAATTCATTAAATGGTACAAAAATTTTGATCTTAGCCATCTCACTTTCAAAATTAAAAGAGGATGAAGTCTTCTCTACCTCTTTGGTGACTGTTTCTTTCCTCGCTTCCAATAATTTCTTCTGAGGTTCCTCTTTCTGCTTCCCTTTTTCTACAGTACCCTTTACAGCAGAGTCATTTGCAACTGATTCTTTTGCAGTAGAATCTTTTTTGGGTTGACTTGTAAAAGGTATGTTATTCTGAGCTTCTTTAGTGAGATTTCCCTTGGGAGGATTTCCCTTTGGAGGATTTGGAGGTACATTTTGATTTTGAAGGTCATATTGTCTTTGGAATTTCATGATGGAATTTTGAAATCCTGTCTCGTAATCTTCCCTTTCTACTGATACCCTTTCGTCTTCATCTTGCAAAAATATCTCACTTGCATCCATGAACTAGTTGTGTTCTTATTTGGTCAAAAATACCTCTATTTCTTTATCATCACAACGGTTTATGTTTTCTTCAAAATATCCATCATAATCTTCATTCACATAATTATTCTGAAAAGGAGGCCTTATTTCCTGTTCCCCCTGATTTCCTTGGTTTCCCTGATTTTCCTGATCTGCTTGGGTTGCCTGATTCCCCTGATTTCTTTGCTCTCTTTGTCTAATTTGTGGAATAGATGGTCTTCTTAGATTTTTGGGTGGACTGTTAGCCTCTTCTCTAGGGTTAGGTCTATTTCCTAGGGCCATTCTCATCATCATTATGTCCATGTTTCTCATCATTACCTCAAACCTTTCTTCTGATGTTTGTGATGTCGAAGGTTGTGCTTTATCCTGAGTTATGTTTATGTCCCTGCCAGAATTAATTTTCATCTTCCCTGAAGCCATTAGGTTCACTTTGACTTCTATGGCGTCAGTCATCATATCATCTAATGTGGAAGATATTTGTTCCCTCAATAATAAGGAAAAATCACTTTCAAAAGAATCAACATATCTGAGTTGAGCAGCTTTAGGGGGGGTTTTACCTCAGCAGGAATCGTATCATATACCTTCATGAATCTGGCTAAAAACTCCTGCACTATTTCGTCAGGTGATCTTTTCATTTTGTTATACTGGGTCAACAACTGAAGGGGATTTTTATTATCTCCCCATTTCGCAAGGAAGTTGGCTTCAAAGGCATTGAAATCTGTGATACTAACTGGTGGAAGGGCTCTGAACCACTTCCTCACTTCTCCAGCAAGACTATGTGTAAATAGCCTCATTTTTACATCTACAAAGTCCACCTCTTCCAAGTCTATGAAATCATTAAACCAGTCTAGGTGCTTCTGGGCTGATATGTTACCTTCAGCATCATAAAACTTGATCCTTAGGTTATAATCTTGAGGTAAATCATGTAATTGAGCAAGCAGTATGAGAGGAGAAAATCTAGCTACCATAGTTGTTGTGAGGGGTCGAAGCGGCTGTTGGTTTCGAGCAGGGGTCACTATAGGCCTGGCAGACACAGATAAAATCAAATATTGGAATCTCTTTTCGTCAAAGTTGGCCTCGTTTAAACGAGATTCAGATTTAGTCCTGAACAGAGATTGTTCAAATTTCACGTCAAACTCAAGGTCTTCAATGGTAGTCACTTCATCCTTGGGAAAAGACAAATATCGATCTGGACGCAATACTTGGGTTACTGGATTTTTTTTCTTTTATGTACAAGCTTTTTAGAGTTAGAAACAGGGATTGCAGCTTCTGGGTCTGGGTTTCTCCTGGTGTGAATTCTCTTAGGATCCAGAATTTTTGTCTCACACGGTGTAGTGAAAATGGTCTTAGAGTAACGGATTTTCCAGGGTAAAAATAATCTCAGCCAATAAGGTATTTGATCCACTGTCACCCTCAGGGATCAAACTAAATATTTAATTCATTTTTTCCCAGGGAAGATTTTTTCAATTTCGTCCCCGGCAACGGCGCCAGAATGTTAGCACTCTGTAAATTTTGTTTGGATGATAGACAAATGACAGAGGTAACTATTTCAACCTACTTTAGAGTTGAAGCACTAGCCTGTTCAACTTAGAGAGGGATCTATCATGTCACTTGATATTTCTTTGGAAATCAGTGGCTAGATTTGGTTTGTTTTGGGGGTTTTAATAAAATTGATGGAAAGGAAGGGGAGGAACACACAAGGCTATGGAGTCAAAATTATGAAAGTGAATGAAAACAATGATCAACCGGTAGAACTCTCTGGAGGATAAAGGCTAAATGAGGCAATGAATCTAAGTTATTCTTAACTTTAAGTAGTGTGTAGGCATCAGGTTGTGAGATGCTCCAGATTCCAACATAACATTCTACAGAGTCGTGTTGTGGATTTTAAAACTGACATAGAAAGGAGGAACTTCTTCATTTTCTATGCTTTCTTCTACTCTTGGCCCAAATAGGATGGTTAGGTGATCATCTTGTATGTTTAGGGTATCAGAGGTTTGCCCCATCTTAAGCATCTTGATGATCTGATTTTTGTACTCGCTATTCTTAATCAATTCATTAAATGGTACAAAAATTTTGATCTTAGCCTACTCACTTTCAAAATTAAGAGAGGACGAAGTCTTCTCTACCTCTTAAGATAGAGAAGATAATGAATTGATCAAGAATAGTGAGTAAAAAAATAAAATCATCAAGATGCTTAAGATGGGGCAAACCTCTAATACCCTAAACATACAAGATGATCACCCAACCATCCTATTTGGGCCAAGAGTAGAAGAAAGCACAGAAAATGAAGAAGTTCCTCCTTTCTATGTCAGTTTGAAAATCCACAGCATGACTCTGCAGAATGTTATGTTGGATTCTGGAGCATCTCACAACCTGATGCCTACACGCTACTTAAAGTTAAGAATAACTCAGATTCATCGTCTCATTTAGCCTTTATCCTCTGGAGAGTTCTACTGGCTGATCATTGTTTTCATTCACTTTTAGAATTTTGACTCCATAGCCCTATGTGTTCCTCCCCTTCCTTGCCAACAATTTTATTAAAACCCCCAAAACAAACCAAATCTAGCGATCGATTTCCAAAGAAATATCAAGTGACACAAAAGATACCTCTTTGAGTTGAGCAGGCTAGTGCTTCAACTCTAAAGTAGGTTGAAACAGTTACCTCTGTCATTTGTCTATCAACCAAACAAAATTTACATAGTGCTAACAGAGTAGATTATGCCAATTCCTTTGGTTATCTACAACCGTCTTCTTTAATATTCTCACTAGGTTCTTATTAGTTGATTCTGCCACCCTGATTTCCTATGGATAATAATTTGTAGAGTACCTAATTATGATTCCTTTGTCTAGAGAAAACTCTGTCAATAAGGTGGAAGAAAAATAAGATGCATTATCAAAAACTAATACAGAAGAGACATCAAACCTTGTGATTAGTTGTTGTTCTATAAATTGGATCACCACCTTCTTGTTTACATGAGTCAAAGGGATGGCCTCTACCCATTTCGTGAAGTAATCGGTGGTTGTAAGAATGTACTTGTGTTGTTTTGAAGAACTGGGTGTAATTTCTCCTATGATGTCCAACCCCTATTTCTCAAAATGCATAGATACAGTCACTGGTTGGAGTGGAACTGCTACTCTCTTTTCCCTCCCAATGCTTACTTGACAAGTTTTACAGTTTCTAGCATAGGTGTGAGCATCTTTGAGCAAGGTGGGCCAATAATAGCCAGCTCTCAATATCTTATGAGCGGTGGTGTTTCCTACGAAATTCCCACCGACAGGGCCATCATGGAGCTCTTTCAAAACTTTGTCTGCATCTTCACGTTCAATACATATTAACAGTACCCCATCATAATTACTCCAGAAGAGTACTGAGTTTATGAGGCGATATTGTGCAGATTTTAACCTGAGAGCTCTCCTTTCCCTAGGGTTGATATTTTTTGGACAAGTCCCATGGTGTAGGAGATAAGTTAGCTTCCCATACCAAGACTCTTGTCCTGGGGAGATGTATGAAACTTCACCACACCATAACACCATATCATTCTCCCACCCGAAATCTTCATTTACTTGGTCCTGAGCTTTGACTGTGAGTTTACATAATGCTTTCCCTTTGAATAGTTTGGCAAGTTTTATATATAGATCGAATTCCTGGACTACTACCATCCAGTTCCCTCTTCTTCCCCCCATCTCCTTTTGAGTGAATAGGGATCAGACCGCAAGGTGAGGCACGATTACTTCGGTGTGGTTCTTGAGGATGTAAGACCTGAAGTGATTTACTACTTTATAAACTGCATAAGCCTATTTATATATGAAAGGATAATTTAGTTCGGATCCTTGGAGGTTAGTACTCATGAACAACACTGGTTCCTCATTGTTTTCATCATCATTCTGAGTCAATACCGCAGCTAACGATTGGTCGAAGGTGAAAGTATAAAGGAAGATGTCTCTATTGAAATCGGGACTTCGTAACACAGGGGATTGAGATATATCAGTTTTGATGTTGCTGAAAGCATCCTTTTGTTCATCATCCCACTAAATTTGGCGTCTTTGTGAATCATCTTTTGTAGGGGTTTGATAGTTTCCGCAAAATCAGGAGTGAATTTCCTCACAAAATTGATTTGTCCAAAAGAAGACTGCATTGATTTCTTGTTGTGAGGCAACGGGAGTTGAGCTATGGCTGTAATCCTTTCTCGGTCTATATGAATTTTTGCTTGAGATATAATGTGGCCTAGCAAATTACCTTCCTCGACGTAGAAAATAGTTTTCTTAGTATTTAAGGATATACCGTATTTCCTACACCTTTCGAAAATCTGATTTAAGTGTTGGATGTGATCTTCTTTGTTCTTTGAATAAATAGTTATGTCGTCTAGATACACTACCACACACTTGTTGATTAGTCCCCGAAATGCTACATCCATGGCCCTTTGGAAGGTATCACCTGTGTTGATTAACCCAAAAGGCATGTGTTTATAAGCAAAGGTTCCCCACTTGGTTCGGAAAGTAGTTTTCAAACGATCTTCCTATGAAACCAGAACTTGGTTGTAACCTGAGAAACCATCTAGTAGAGAGAAAATCTCTAAGCCAGACACAGTCTACAGGGATTTCTCCATTGGTGGGACTGGGTAATTGTCCTTTTCTGAAGCTCTGTTGAGGTTTCTAAAATCTACACATAAGCAGATTTCTCCCTACTTTTTCCTCACCGGAACCAGTTTGCTACCCACACAGAATGTATAACCTAGAAGATGATTTTGGCATCTAAAAGTTTCTTCAATTCCTGATACATGAGAGGTTCTAGGGATGGGTGATACTTTCAGAGCTTCTGTTGGAAGGATTTTACTTCAAGTTTTAACAGGATAGTGCGTTGAATGATGCGGGTATCATAGTTTTTCAGATCTCGATAGGACCATGCAAAGACATCTTGATATTGTCTTAACAGTTTGAGATAAGCCTTCCTTTCCTCCTTAGATATGGTCGTACTGAGGTTTATATTCTTTGGGTTTTCCGGGGTTCTGAGATTTATATTTTCATGCATGGGACATGAGGTACCGGTCTTTGAATTTTTAGGCCCCTTTAATCGCTCTTTCAAGTCGAACAGATTTTCCAAATTAGCTATCCCTTTCAGGATTGTGTGAGGCTTCAATCTGTCAATAGGTTGACCTATCCAAGGATCATTTTCTATCGATTTTTGCTGGAATACTTCATCATCAATAGCCAAATCCTTGAAATTGTCTTGGTTGGTCAAGAAGTTTATTATCTGTTCATCTCCTTCAAAGACTTTCCAATTAGAAATGTTGTTAAGCTTAGAAATGTTGTTAAGCACCAATGGTTTGTAGAGTAGTTCCACGATGAACCGGGAGGCTTCATAATCCTCTAGAGGTGATAGCCTTGAAGCAACTGTGGCCAGGGAATCAACAAGAATATTCTTTTCTCTGGGAATTGTGGTGATATTGAAAGCTTCAAAATGCTCTATTAACCTATGCACTTCGTGTTGATAAATATTTAGGTGCGAGGAATTGCAATGTATATTATTTCTTACCTGTCTAACGATAATCTCAGAATCCTTGAAAACCTTCAATTATTTGACCTTTAAGTCTGCGGCTTTATTTAATCCTTGTACCAGAGCCTCATATTCGGCGGTGTTGTTTGTGCATTCAAATTCAAGTCTACAGAATAGGAAATGATGTTTACCCTTTGGATCAATGAGGATACACCTAGCACCATATCCTTCCTGTGATTTAGATCCATCAAAGTATATGATCCAAATTTTTGAATGACAATCGTCATTTTCCTCTTTTTTATTACTTTCTTTCTCCCCTATCTTTTGTTGAGTGATCTCTAGTACAGGGTCTTGACAAAGGAGGGTGTCTTCTGTCGGTATCGATGATTTCTATTGAAACACCATTTTAGAGTTTTGGGAGAGAGGGACATCGGATAAGAGAGGAGAAAATTTCCCGAAGTAGGAATCGCAGGAATAATTGCCTAGCACGGGGAAATCTATTTATGAGGGTTCATTCAAGGCTTCTAGGTCAATGACAGTATGTTTCAGATACATTTCCCTATCAATTATAATAATATTTTTTTATCCCTTCAGTGGTAGCCAAAGGTGTGCCCAGTCTGTACTAAAGTATCCATTTAACTTCTCAGACCAGTCTCGACTTAGCAACAACCCATAGGCCTCTGGGATATCTACTACAACGATGTTAATCACTTGCACGAACCTGGGGTGCGTCACTATTCTGATCATTACATCTTTGAGTTATCCCATGAATTTCACCTAGGTTCTATCTAGTTGTATTACATGTTTATCACTCTTGAGAGGGAATGTGTTTAGTTTTTTGAAAATAGACAAGGGCATAACGTTGGAAGATTCTCCTAAATCCACCAAACAATTGTGGAGGTTCATGTTGAAGACTTCAAAAATTAAGAGGAACAATGGGACAAAAGGTTTTTCCTTTCTATCTTTCGAGTAGGTGTTTATAGTTGGTTTAATCACCAGATTTGTGGGAGATAGATTTCTTTCCTGACCATTACTATTCATAGGGTTTTCTACTGAGTTCAAAGCTTGTAGAAAAAAGTCCTTCTGTTGAGGGATCCTGCATATGTCCATAAATAATATATTAGTCTTTAACTTCTTCAAATATTAAACTACATTGTAATCCAGTTTGGGCGATTCTAGGGTATGGATGCTTATAGGGTCTTTACTCGGAGAAAAAGGTTCTTTCGGGTGATTGGGAGTTGTCTTACTCCTCGAAGTTTCGATGGTAGCGATATCTTTTGAGACAGGTGGACCTTTGATTTGCGTTTGCGTAATTGAGACTTCTGTGGGTTGTTCTTGAGACTCAAATAGGTTTTTAGAAGGCATGATCAAGTCAAGATCCCATATCAACATGGTTGTATCTTGTGGTGGATCAATCTCTTCCTGGTCAACAATATTAATAGTTGAACTACTTGGTTGTTCGGTCAAGGGGACTTCATATAGAAACCAATTGGCCATCAAATTCATGGCATGGACCCATTGAGGGCAGTCTCTTTTGGAGTGGTTTTCCTAGTGATAAGTACAGAAAGAATCAGATGCTACATTCCCTAGATTGATATTTAAGTTAGTTGGGGGAGGTTTAATTTCTTTGAATGGTGGCTTCCTTTAAGGAAAGGCTTATAGGGCCTTTGGCTTTGGTTTCCCTTCCCTGCATTTCTCTTCATGTCTATGATCTCATTTGATAATTTCTTAACCATGTGTTATAGATCCTGTATCTCTCCATTACCCTTGTTGGGAGTTTGTTCTGCTTGTTTCCCTAGCGGCCTAGTCAAAAGGAGTCCTCTTCTAGGAGGAGGTTGGACTTCCTTATTAACTAGAGAGACTTGGCCTTCTTTACACCCTTTCATCTAGAATTCTATCATTTTGGCTTCTTCAAAATTCTCAACCAAGGTCTGTTTGGCAGATCTCTTTACAAACATGGAAATAGGGAGAGAGTTAGTATAAACTTTGATTTGCAACTCCTGAGTTGGTTTAGCTTCGGGTTGAAACTTGTTTAAGATGGTTGTGAATCTTTGATTAAAATCTTTTGACCCTTTCTTTCGAACTCATAGTGGCGACGAACAACTTAGCCATCATAGCTCCCGTAGTAGCCTCTTCTGCAAATTTATCTAGAAAATATTTCTGGAACTTCATCCAACTAGTGATAGATCCTATCAGCAGGTTAAAATACCACGTGGAAGCTGAATTTTTGAATGTATAGGGAAAAAGTATGCATACTACATCTTCATGTTTGACATTCATAAGTTTGATCACTAGTATGAACTTCTTGATATGATCTTCAGGCAATCCTGAAGTCTCGGGGTCAAATTTAGGAAGTAGCTTCTCTGGTTGTCAGGGAAGATTATGGACTCGTCTCGAGATGGAAAAAGCGTCTCCAGCCAACCAAGGCTGATTGTTCTGGGGTGGGTTTTCCCCTTCTTCCCCATGGTCTTTTTTACCCTCTATATCTTTGTATTCTAAGTTAAGCTCCTGCTCTTCCAAAAAATCGCCTGGTTCAAAGACGTCGCTAGTTGGCATTTCGGGTATTAGATCAAGAGGATCTTGGATTCGGTGATTGCGAAGTCTATCAAGTATTCTACCATGTGCACAAAAACTTCATCAAGAGTATTGACCACTGGTCTACTTATCTTTTTTCTTCGAGGAAGTATCAGAGCTAAAGACAACACATTGACCTGTCGGGCGTACGCTCTTGTGATTCTTCTAAATTGATTTAACTCCTCGTGAGGGAGAGTGTAAGGTACTTCAGGGAACAATTGTTCTTCCTCGGGCTGGGGTGAGTTACTCATTTCAGGAGTACTCAGTGTGTGTGGGTTGTCTTGGGAATGACTAGCCATGCATGTGGGTTGTTTTGAATCTATAGGTTGTTTGAAATACTATGTGAAATATATATTCAGCCATTCATTCTCAGGCCCTCCTTCTAGCACCAATTTTGTTGATGGGTCCTAGATCCCTTTAATTCAATAGTAGGAACCAAACCCGCCACCGAGGCCCAATTAGACTCTGTAGCATTTAATAGTGGAATGGTTCTCCAGATCTTGCGATCCGACCAATTTATCGATGGGCTTTACATTTTCTTGTGAAGGCTCTTCCTTTCGTTTGGACTATCTCTTTTTGTATTTTCTCTTGGGTGGGACCAATATGAGATGTAAGCCGGTATAAACCAACTTGGAAAAAAGTAGGATTATGTTTTAACTACTAGGGAAGAGGTTGAGCTTGGGATAACCCGCTACTCAAGCATGCAGATGATAATTTTATACCACGGGCCTAGTACTAATACATTAACCATGTGAGCATCCAATTACTGTCTGAGCTACTAATTATCAGAAAGAAACAACATATGCGATAAGATAATGGAAAGAAAAATAATTCACCTACAATAATCATCCATCACATGATAACACAACGATTCATCTTCATCATTAAAGTAAAGAACAACAAAATATTGCACCAGATAACTTGACAATAGATTAAATAGCTCTTACTCATTACAAAATCATTCATGAAACAAGATAGGAAATAGTTCTTCTCCACATCCAATAACACATGCATTTGATGAAAATAACTTGTCTCTGGTCCAGAAGGACCTCTCTATTAAAGGCAGCTTCAAAATAATTCTTAACAACCAGAAAGAAAGAGTTTCTTGCAATAACCATCGACCTTTAACTAATTGGTCAATGTTCTTATTTATAACATAAAATTCAACTGAAAATAATGGCTAAGTGTAGTTTAAACAAAACAAAATTCGCCATGTGGCGTCCTCTTCTAACATTTTCTTTAACAGTCAACTCAAGATATCACTTGAAAGGGTGACTTTTCTCATACTCCGACCAACTGATGAACAACTCCTCGCAGGTTTGGGCCCATGGAAATCTATGTTGTTCCATCAGTGTCGCGTAAATTCTTATGACCTCTACCACATGCACCCGGTATTTCACCAAACTGGTGTTTTACTATTGTAGCACAGTCCAAGCTCTAATCGTATGTTCCATAAATTGTTGCACTTGTCCTGGCGCTGTGTCGGTCACCTTCGCTAGTTCTTTGGCCCATAACAAATCTTGCTTGGTAGGAGATTCAACTATGTCGCACAAGTCGATGAAATCTTCAGGTGGGCCAAACTCGGGGAGTCTGATATCCTTCATTGCTTGTTGATCTTCGTATTTAGTTTCTCTTGGATTCCTTGGCGAAGTTACGGAGCCAATTTTGCTTGATAGTCGGAGGGATCTTTCCTACAATTGGAATTAAAATTGTTTAGAAATTGCTTATAGAAAAATACTCGGCAAAATATATGAAAAGCGTAAGCGGGAAGAAAATAGATTGATCCATACCTGTAAATCTCCCTAAGTTTGGTTGTTTGATACTTACATGATCTCTGCAACCTTTTGGATTACCTGCACCCTCTTTGTTAGCGCCACCATTTTTCTTCATTTAGGGTGGGAGACATCTGCGCGTCATAGCATGATAGATCAGGTACAGAAAACATGAGATTCAACGTCACGCTAGTGGCTAGCTGGCCCTTGGGATCGAGAAATGATGTCAGAGCCAAACATGTGCCAAATGTATGAGTAAGTTCCAAAAATATCGGATACTTTCATAAGGGAAGTCATTAAATGCTTCAGGTCGAGGCAGGTTTCTCAAATAGAAGTCGCATTAGCAGGTGCATCAACCATCATTAGCTCATTATGGAGGCTGGGGAAATTGAAAAGAATTGAGATGATCGTACCACCCATCCTCCACAATTCCTATCGGTTGCATCTCACACGCCCCGGATCATACCTGTCACGCGAATGTGACATAGTAATTCTTTAAAACATCTCGTCGCAAGGCATTCAGTTTTTCCCAGCACGTTTTGGCTCCCTACCCCACTTCGTTATAAATTCTAGATGTTCTGAATGCATTCTACTCACCAGCCGAGCTTATGCACCATAGGTGACTCATCTCGTGAGATCAATTCGATCAACTTCTTGGCTTTGGGCCTTTGTCAAATCCTACACATATAAGGTAGAAACGTTGTCGCACCATGGTAACTCCTCAGAATGCAAGACGGGGCCTACAAGGCAGTCGAAGTGCCTGGTCTGAGCCACAAAATGCCTAGGACTCATTCTTATTTGCAGCATGTGTTCCCGAGGCTTCAAAGGGATATTCCGACCTTCGTGCAGAAACGATGGTATCACCCCGTGTGGAGGCTGAAGTGGAAGAAGTTACATCAGAAGGGAACAAGATGGAAGTCACGTTTCCTCAATAGTAGATACTGCAGAGGAGAGGAAGGCCTAGGAAGAATAAATAAGTGGGAGGGGAAATCCAAATCACGATTGATTCATGTGCACGATCAGTCGTTGAGGAATTCCTAATGTACGCTATCTAGATAGAGCCTATCGAAATCATAAGTCAAGGAAGCGGGAACCGAACGAGAAGGACAGAAGCCTTGAGTTCTAACATTTGAGCACCTAGTCAATAGCTAGAGCAAGCACAAATCGCCATAGCTGAACTCTTCCAGGAAAATAGAGAACTATGACAACAGTTGGCGGAAAATACCCTTGAGGTGTCAACACCTCAAGGTCGTGAAGGGAACGCAACCTGGCTCAAGAGGCAACTTCGGGAGGTGCAAGATATGATTGTGCAACTGCGCGAGGCGCAAAGACTATCGGAAGAACAAAATATGAAAATACCTCAGGGAGTGTGAAGAAGTCGAGAAGAAAGTCCACGTGCAGAAGAGGCATGATTGGCAAACTTTGTTTTGCATTCTCGGACGCGACACAGAATTTTGATCATTTTCCCAATTCGTAAGGAGATTTTCATTTTCTTAATGTAACCGGGTTGGTTGGCCAAAAGGTGTAGACAATGTCTACTATATGTAACCTGGGCTTGACGAAAATATAATATATAAAGTCTCCAAATTTTGATGAATGGGCTCTGGTTATAGCATCTCAATGCATCATTTCCTCTCTTGGTGTGTGTATATTGTGCTCTTTGTCCACATTTTCTTGTAAGTTAGCCCCGATTTTACACTTAGGGTTGCTTCGATTTGCTTTTTTTTTTATTGATATCCTTCTACGAAAAACCTCTAATGCCAATTGATTTCATCGTATGGTACCGACGTAGCACCATTGACTCAAGGTAGAAGGTACTAAAGACTAGGAACTTAGCTTACGGGTAATGGTCAGACTCGGGACTTTGTTCAAGTCAAACACTTTAAGCTAAACTTGGGACTTTCGATGCCAAAAAGGTATCGGAGGTCAGCTTTCGGCAATAAACCTATCACATGTCTTCTTTGTGAGTTAACGTCCTTGAAAAACCCTCGATACCGAAAACATTTCGGAAGTCGACGAACGACGATATCTTTCCTTTATTCGTGCAATGCCTACTCTTTTTGCTCCTTATCGATGTCGAAGGGAATTGATTGTCGGCGATGTCCTTGCGTGATGATTGTCACAAAAGAGCATCTTTCGTTTGCCGATGCCGACGAAGATTGGCACTTGGCGACCTTGGTTCTCTCGAGTGATTTATTTCATGCTTAATCCTTCCTGATGCCAAATTCCTTAAGCACGTCGGGGAAATTTTTGACTGACAATTCTCTAATTTAGATGTTAGTCTTTTAAGTTATTGGTTTTCGCATGCTCGAGAAAACTTTGAAATACTTAAATGGAAAACAAAATGATAAGAAAAGGCAACATTTTTCATACTGAGGTCAAATTAGACAGTGCAACAGATCAAGTGGTACCCAAAAAGTAAAATATGGCATAGGATTTTTAGGGTGTGTTGAGTGCTCAACACCACCCACAAACAAATAGGGCATTCGAAGAATTTAATAAAACATTACACAAGGGACTTACAAAAATTTCTGGCATAAATAAAGATGACTGGGATGATAAGATTCATGCAATCCTATGGGCATATAGATCAACATTCAAAAGATCGACTAGACAGATGACATTCAAGCTAGTCTATGCCCAGGAAGTTGTAATTCCGCTACAATTTTGGACTAATTCCGACAAGGTTGTAGCTATATAAAATTCAACGAGAGCCAAAGCCTGAATGACCAACTATACCAACTGAACAAACTGGAGGAAGAGAGGTTAATAGTGATTCATCATCAAGAATTTCATAAACAATGGTAAAAAGTGTGGCATGATCATCACTTAAAGAAAAAGGATATAAAAGAGGGAGACTTAGTCTTACTGTATGACAGTCGTATAAAAGGAAAAACCAGAAAATTGGAAACAACATGGTTTGGGCCTTATGTCGTGGAATACATTCGACCGACTAGAGTGGACCAACTCAGAACGTTAATGGGGAATCTGTTTAAGAAACTAATTAATTGGGGTCGTTTAAATAAATACCAAGTATAAAAGAAAAGAGAACCATGTTAGAAAAATTTAGCAAGGATTTTGCAACAGGAACCGACTAAATTAACTAATCAAACTTACAAGAAATAACCCTTGCTTAAAACTAATAAACAAAAAAGGAAGTTAGACAAATATAGGTAAAAAAATGAAAAGTTAAAGTATTTAAGGAGTAGCCATAACACTAAAGGAAAAGTAGAAATAAAATGGAATGGGAAAGTAACCCATGGTCAAGCCCGAGACAAGATAGTAAAATATATTCCCGACCTTCTACACCTTCAACCGACTTAAGAAAAATACTTATAAGAAAAAAATCAAGTGTAAGGACCAGTCATGGTCATAGAAGAAGTAACTGCAAAGAAAAAGAAGAGGAAACTCATCATCAATGAATCGTCTGAAGCCACAGAGTTGGATCAACCAGTCGAGATGGATGACGTTGAGATAGAAACTATCGACATGGAGTAGCAGGAGTCGGTTGAAGAAATCGACGCAAAACAGGTACAACAGTCAGTAGAATCAATACAAGTCAATGAACTAACCATCCCAACACAAAAACATGAAGCCCATCCATTTGAAGCATCATATCATCAAGAAGAAGTCTTATGCTCAGTTGAAACACATCAGGTCAAGATTAACCAAAATGATAAGAGCAAGAAAACAACACTCCAAACACTCAAGCAGAGAACATCAAAAAGTTGCAGAATGAAAAACCTTTATCGGAGTCAGATCCTGCGGACACTGAGTAGTTTAATGCATAAGAGCCAGAGATTCAGGACAAAGAAAAGATGAACAAACAAAACAGTGAGCACGAGGAAGAAGAAAAAAATGAAACAAGCGAACAAAGCATCCCGACAACACAACAAACAGTAACAAAAGATGGCCAAACACCCAAATCTGCAGATAAACGAAAGAAAAGGAAGTCATCCATTATCACCATCAGAACGATTGGAATAGCAACTCCACTAGGGTCGTCGGTCAAAACCTCATTCGACTCAACCGCCATCTCCGACAAACATTTGTTCAACTTACATTGAGCCATCTTCAAAGAATCAACAAGTAGATGGAAGAAGGTGTTGAAAGAAGGAAGTTGGGTTGAACGACTAAAACAAGAACAAAAGAATATCTTGGAAGGATGTAGAGAAGTAGTCAGGTTGAATGAATGGATAGAGAAGATGTCATAGGCATTGAACCCCTTAGGCGGCTTCAAGGAACTGATCAACAAAATGATTGAAAATAGTAAAAATTACCGACAACAAGTAGAGGTATTGAAGAAATAAAAAGAAGAAGTCAAGCAACAATGTGAATTAACACTTAAATAAGTCTGGACAACCCAATACAAAATAGAAATGGTATTAGAAGTAGAACAACATAATTTGAAAGGCTACATGCAGAATGTACATAAATTAACCAAAGAAGCCATCACACTCAACCTGGTGGTAAATGAATGGTCAATTCATTTTGTGGAAGCATTCAGTAAATGTAGGGTACAAATGGCTACGGTAGACAGTATAAAATGATCAAGGAACTCAACCATGGATAACAAAGTAAAAGAATCCCTCACCGTGTAGTTGGAAAAAGAAAGAGCAATAGAACAACAATTAACACTGCAGGAGCAGGAATGGCATAAAGAAGGACACAAAGTGCAACTAGAAATAGACCAGGAAGTCAGTCGCTTGAGCCAATTAATAGGGTGAATGAAACATACAGAGCAACAATTTGATCAAGAATCGGGCACCTCTCAGACAACTAGTATAACAGAGAAAGTCGAGGTGATCACCGAGTCAAAGATTCTAAATGTCGAAGCTCAGTAGGAAGTCAGCACTTGGTGTGACTTCATCCAGCAAACAAAGAATTCATCCCCTAGTATTATTCAGACATATTCAAGGTCAGTATAGAAATTGAAAAGAACAGAGCAATCAACAAAGCTAGCAGTGGAACTCTAGGCACAACAGCTCAGTCAGAAATAGTACCCTAAGTCGGTCGACCACATAAATATCTTGTCTCTTCTTCTTACATACTTCTCTTTCTCTCTCCATCTATACTTCTTCATCTACTGTAATTTTGTAATCAAAATATGAGAAAAAAATATTTTGTATGACCCCCTCTTGCTCAAGACGAGCAAGGAATTGAGGTGGGGGGAGATGTTGTAGGGGCTAGTCAACCCTGTCAACTAGACCCAATGCTCGACTTAGAACTTTTCGGTCAACTGACGTAGTTAGAAATCGAAGTTGGTCAGAGTCTCTGCTAACCAATTGATCCAAGAACTTAAGCAGTTACAACTACCTGTTAGAGGTATAAATAGATAAGAACATGAAGGCTCAGATAGCTTCATGGGAGATGGTATATGCAATTGTGTCGTATTGTCTATCATATAATAAAAGAACTCTTCTTTGGGCTCTCATTACTTATGTATGCCTATCTCTATATGTCTATTTGTATGCATGTATCTCTATATCTATAAAGCATAAAGAAAACTATAAGAGCAGGTAGGATAACTTTCAAAGTACAATTAACAATATACTAAGAAATAATCTCAAAGATATGATTAGTACCTTTTCCATTGCGTTGGTGGAAAATCTTGATACAAATATGTAATTGAAGTAATAAAACAAAGAAGACCACGACCTTTATGCCATAACCCATTCCAGTATTATAATGCAACCAATTGAGGTGAAGAAAGCGTATTGTATCAAAGTGCATAGCATCAATGATACAACAGACAAACAAAAAACATTGAATAGATTTGTATCAAATTGAATTAGCAATTTCATTGATGTATTCAAAAAATGAACATACAAAGGTTGTCCACACGGTATAATAAAAAAACCAAAAATATGGGCTAAAAACTTGAAACACAAACAATTATTTGTTATTCATCTACTGCCATGATATGAGAGGATCTCTGTAGTCATATCTCGCGAGTAACTATTACAATGCTTAGGAATTTAAAATGGAGGAGAATAAAACAAGAAAATAAAAAAGTATACACACAACCCTTATGCAAAAATGCTCTAATCCCTCTCTAACAATTTTGATATCTCCCCCCATTAATCCTTTTTCTCTTTGGCAAGTTTCTTATGGTGGTTAGGAAGGAGTCCATATATATCGTCCATTCAACATACTCTACACCACAACCTTCCCTTTTCTTCTCAACTTGCAAACTTGACTAGAATCCTTAAACAACCTATCTCCAATCTCTAGCTATAATTCCTTATTGGTGGGCTTAAATATATAAGTGGTGTCCAATATTCTACATAAGGTAATATTTAGGCTATTTACCTTTCTCTTATAAGAATCAATTGGCATCCTCATATGATTTATCTTATTAAGAATATCAAGGAAAACCACCACCTTTTGGTCTTCTGGTTTTTCCAATTCCATATATTATTCATTCAAAATTTGGAAAGCATTGTTTCCATCACATTTAATCTTGATCCATCGCTATCCTAGTGCTCACCTCAGTTATTGAATCTTTCAATCAATTCATCAATAAATGCACCTACATTCTTTAACAATGTTTCATCATAGTTATTTTCATAGGTTGTTACCCATGAGGAAATAGATGGACACGCAATGACTCATCATTATAATGCTATGTTGTCTTCTCTATTGTTACACTTCATTATAATGCTAATAGATTATTGTAGTTACGAGTCATTAAGGTTTATTTTATTAGTTATCAATTTTTAAGTGAGTTTAATTTAGACAATGATATTGTTACATTTCATTATAATGCTAATAGATTATTGTACTTACGAGTCATTGAACTCTTGTCATGTTAAGGTTTATTTTATTAGTTATGATTTTTTAATCTAAACAATGATTTTGTATATGTATGGGACATTGTCCATGTTGGATACACAACGTCCGGGAAATTTCAATGCATTGACGAATTTGTAGATTATAATTAGCCCATGTCAATTAGTGCACTCATTCAGATTCATTATCTCTGTATTATTCATTCTCTGAGTAGTATGGTTGTATTTCATTTCATATTTTTTTTTGTATGAAAACATCTGAAAGTAAAAAAATGACTCTTTAACCTAGCCAGTTTTAGTCTATTGAGTGGTTGGGTTATGGTTTATGTGTTGTTGCCATCATTGTTATCATTTCTATCTTGTTTCATTTTCAATTTAAAACAAAATATCAATCTAACCATAGGGATTTAGTCGTGATAAAGTTTGTTTATTTTTAATTATCAAAATTTAGTAATATTGAAGTGTGAATAACATAGTAGGTATCAATTTTTGCTTTTATTTATTTATTTTATAAAATGATTTTATGTAATTTTTTAAGGAAAAGTTTAGTGTTGATATCGTGATGAAGTGTTATGTTTATATCATAAAATATATAATGCGTAGTATGATTATGAATTGAGAAAATATATTGGCTATGAGATAATTCTCAAGGTACAAAAACATTCATATATAAATGTTTGCGGTTTTGTAATATGAGTGTCAATCAAATTATTAATACACCTATGCGAAGATATGGAGTAAGTTTTATATATCTATCTTATAATTATATATATATATATATATATATATATATATATATATATATATATATAATCTGAGTGGGTTTAATAGTTAAGAATGAGTGTTTCTTGAATGGGCCTAATGGTTAAGAACAATTGTTTCCTCTTAAGAGGTCACAAGTTCAAATCCAGAGGGGGGTAGGGTATGTATACTTTCGTAGACTTTACTAGTCAAATTGTTGGGCAGAGGGGGTCCCTTGTCCCACAAACAAGGGGGTCTCATACACCAAGTTGGTGTCTGTCTTGGCTGTGACCTTAAAAATAGATTATATATATATATATATATATATATATATATATATTAGGTTAGCGTATTTATATTAGGTTAGTTGTATATGCTAGAAAAGGTTAGCATATTTATATTAATTTAGAATATCCATAATTATCATTTGAATAAATACAACTTTGCTAAAACCCATCATCATATATATCGGGAGTCCAAAGCTTGAAGGCAGCTATTACCCAAAGTTGCGAAATCACGAAATGTGAAATTATGAATAGAGAGATCAGATCAGAACCGTTGGCACCAGAACAGATCTGGACTATCGATCTGGTCCCATGGATATGATGCGAGGAAATTTCGGGATTTTGGCTATTGGGAGTCTAAAGCTTGAAGGCAACTATTACCCAAAGTCATGAAATCACGAAATGCGACCTCACGATAAGCGAGATCAGATCAGGACCGTTGGCACCAGAACAGATCTGGACCGTTGATCTGGTCCCATGGATATGATGCAAGGAAATATCATGATTTCAACAATCGGGAGTCCAAAGCTTGTAGGCAGCCACTCCCCAAAGTCGCGAAATCGCGATATGTGAAATCGCGATAAACGAGATCAAATCAAAATCATTGGCACTAGAAGAGAACTGGACCGTAGATCTGGTCCCATGGAAATGAAGCGAGGGAATTTTTGGATTTCGGCTATCGGGAGTCCGCAGCATGAAGGAAGTTGTTTGCCCAAGTCGTGAAATGTGAAATCGCGAAAAGCAAGAGAAGACAATTGATTCCGAGGAAATTTGGACCGTTGATATGGTCCTGATGAACTCGTTGATAGCCCCTTGATGTAAGTAGATAAGTTGCAGATCTTCCATGTAAACCTCCAATTGAAATTAATTTAAGGGTCCACTTTTTATTAACAAAAAGAAAACACCCATCATCATATATGTAATACCTCGGTTTTGAGCCCCATATTAAATAATGTATTTTGTTAATTTATGAAAGGCCAGAGTTCCCAAACAATTAAAAGAGGTCAGTGTGCCTAGGAAATGTAATGTTTTGATCATTATTAATAATAAATACATCACTAGCTGCTAGACGGACAAGGACAAGAGTTATAGGGGAATATGATTCCACAAGAAAGGGGGCTAAGTATTTATTTTATATTTTATTTACCCATAATTGTTTTAATGGAGAGGAGTGGTTACATGAGCTTCTTGGGAAAGTCCATATGGTTCTTGATTTGCAAGTAAATATATAAACCCATCTTGTGGGTTGTTTGGGGGATCTTCTTCTTCTTCACTCACTCATTATTCATTGTTCACACCTTTCATTGTGTTCTCTCTCCATTAATTCTTTCACCCACTCGTGATTCCTCATTCATTTTTTATGTTGGCTTGGGAAAGAAAAACGAATTGTTGGAGAGGAGACATGGTTTTGTTGGCTTTAATGACGGTTGGTGTATTCCAGCCATGAATTAATGCCTGCATATCTGAGATGCTTTGGCATGTGTTAAGTTTTTCTCACAACTGTGAATCCTGAGAGTCACAGCATGGAGATTCTTGACTAGATGCATTGGAGCCCTGGAAGAAGGTGGATAACATGAGGGAATGTGTGGTAGAGAAGGGGGTCCATTCTATTGGGTTTTGCAGGCTGGATAGAAGAGATTTGGTGTACCTTGGATTGTTGCGTGTGTTGAGAATCCCATGAGAGCTTGAGTGTTGAATGGGTTGGGAAGCAGAGTGACACTCTGGAACCGTCCTTGTGGATTCATAGCCCTGTCTCGAGGGTGACATTGTTGTTGAGACTTGGAACAACAGTGTCTACGGTTGGGTGGAACATCCTTAGTCTGCATCCAGTTGGTTATTTGTTGCATTAAATATAAGTGCTCTATGTCATGGTTTTATTCACATGTATATTTATTTCCACTGTGTATTAATTATTATCTTTGAGACTCATGTTTAGAATGTGCATGCTTGTTCGTCATTGTTGTGTATGGAATTAATTTCATTTATTTTATGTGTAGCATGAATATTGACCTATGCATGTGAGTATTTCATGCCCCTTTTTAAATTAAAAATTTATCAGAATTCAAATTCAATTCATAAGAGAGTTTTTGAGGTAGCATGCCCAGCCTGTGGGTGGATGGGTATGTTACAGCTTGAAGTAGTGTAGCCTGGCCTCAGGGTGGTTGGGTACGTTATAGATTGGTATCAGAGATTCAGGTTGAAACATCGGATTGGTGTGGCCTGGAACTATGGACAGGGTATTATGGTTAAGAATGGATATGTCCTTGCGATCTTAAAGCTCAGAAGAGATAGTGCTACAGAGATCGCACAAAAGATAGAGCGTCATGCAGACATCGATCCTTTGTAAAGGATCATAGAATCGTGGTTGTCCCTTTTGGATTTTGAGAGAAATCATAGTCGTGGATCGAGGCCAAGAAGGAGATGGAAAACTTTGGAACTTCACCACTTCGACGATTATTGGAGACAAGGCAGAAGCGTGAAAAGGCTGAAGTCGCGAAGTCTCGCCGATCAATCGATTTGATAGGAACATTAGATGAAATCCTAGTCATTGATTATGGTCATCCAATGTTGACCCTCTGGATGCAAGAAGTTTGAGCCTCTAGAAATCCTGAAGGCTGAAGTCACGAAGTCCCATCGGCCATCCGATCTGATAGGAATTCGAGAGTAATGTGAGCCATAGATCCAAAGTGGAAGGATAGCAAAGTTTCGAGAATTTGGAACTTTTCCACTTCGGATATTACTGGAGAATGGAAAAATCCCTGAATTGTCTAATCCTCGAAGTGTCGAAACTGCAAAGTTTCGAAGCCACGAAGTGCAAATCCCCAGTCCGCGAAATCATGTAGGCTGTCAAATATGGAGCGGAGGAATGTGGACTATCCATTTGATTGATGGGGTGTCGTAGGCCACGTGATAGGGGTTCCATGTGGGGACACATGTCACCCGGATTCAATACCTTTTGGACCCCAACATGTTCATTTTTTAGTGACATGTGGCACACATGCCATGGTTCCACGTCACCATAGGTGATATCAGCATGCCATGTCATCTCCTAGAGTATGGCCTCCGTGGGTGTCCAACATCTTTACCAGTGAAAGTGTCGAAGACTGAAGTTGCAAATTCATGCATATTGTCAATCTAAGATCCCTTTGACACCTTTCTCAACCATTAGATCAAGCAGTGGAAGGATGGCATAAGCACTTCGACAAATATCACTCCGGGGAAGTGGAACGACTCGAGAGTTCAAATGTTCTGGAGTCCCGTAGTGTCAAAGTCCCAGAATGATTAAGGACCATCCATCCCAACGTTTGATTAAGTCCTAGGCATCGGATTAAGCTAGTGGAAGGATAGTGTAAGTGGAGGGGTTAACCGATGGTAAGCGGTCATCATCACTTTATGACCACTTCGGCAGGTATAACTCCATAGGAGTTGAGAAAATTGTGAGTGGCAATGTCTCGGAGTCCCATAGTAGCGAATTCACGTAGTTCGTTGATCTAATACCCTCCAGGATTCCTCGTCACCATCCAATTAAAAAGTGGAAGGATAGGGTAAGTGCTTCAGCAGGTAAAACTCCAGGGGAGTTGAACAACTTGAGAATTGTAATGTCCTGGAGTCTCAGAGCACCGAAGTCCCAAACTAATTAAGGACCATCCATCCCAATGCATGATTAAGTCATGGTCGTTGACCTCATTGAAGCCTCTAGATGGGGTGGGACCATCCAGTCAACGGGAGATTAAATCTCAATCGTCTGATCTTCCAGTGGAGTTAATAGAAGGGTTTTGACGAAGTTTACATAGGGATAAGTTGGAAGATTGAAAAGGGACAATAGCCTGAAGGCCGAAGTTCAGAGGACTTGGTCCTAGTGTCGGTCTCATGATAAGGTAAAGGGGTCAATTAGAGGTGTGAAGGGCCTAGAAGTAACCAATCCCTCAGACATTGTGTTTGAACAAGATCTTGTGTAGAAGAATACAGAGGAAGGCGCTAAAGAGTGAATAATCTTGTGGTTTCAAGCCATGGTCACATGGAAAGTGGTTTGAAGGAAGCACCTATGAAAATTTTGAATTTTGTACAGGTTAAAGAAGATGTGGAATATTTTGTCAAGATCATGTTGCAAAACAAAAGAAAAGGGGTTGAAAGTGATTTTTCGGGAAGCCATAACTTTTAGCTTAGATATTTAATTAGGGAAAGATTACAGTCATTGGAAAGATGATTCATAGGAGAATAACATGGAATTGTTATAACTTGTAGAATGATAATATATTTCTTCATGAATTGAGAAGAAAGAGGAACTATATCATTAATTTACCATTTTTTTTATGATATGCATATTTCTAACAAAATCAGTTGTTTCCACATTTTTCATAATTATGGGGTATAAACATATCAATTCAGTATAAGAATGGATATTTAAGAAATGGAAGAAGGAGAGGGAGATTACAACCATGATAAAGAGGCCAAAGGTCAAAATATCAGTGTTGGTAATGCAGATATAGAATCCAACGGAAACAAGGGAAGAGGGGAGAAAGAAACATTAATAGAGACAGTGAGAAGCCTGAGAATAGAAGTACATAGCTACAAATAAGATAATGAGAGACTGATAAGAGAAAAAAAATCAGATAAATTTTCAAGTGATGCAAAGCTTAAATCAATTGCAGAGGCAAACAAAGAATGGATCCAACTCAAAACATGAGGAAGAGCGAAGATGTCTTGAAAGAAGAGATAATCGCAGAAGAGATGGTTATTCAATAAGTTATAGCAGAAATCGTAGACATCATTCACCTCCCTACTCAGCAAGGAAATTTCATGCATCTGGAAATTCCATAAGTAGTCCATAGGTGTGTCCTATTAGGCACCAAAGAAGAAGACATGAATTGGACAGTTTGCAAGGAGAGTTGAGGAAGCTTAAGCCACCATCCTTTGATGGTGAAAGAGAAAGGGAAGATGATTTTGAAGCATGGTTTTTTGGACTCAAGAGGTATTTTCAATTTCATAACTACTCATCAAACCTAACAGCCAGAATTTCCACATGCCATTTTCATGGGAAAGTTTCTATGTGGTGGCATCAAATAAAGCAAGTTGAGAAAATTAATGAGAGTAGGATCACTTGTGTAAATCCTAACCTTGTACAATATCTACTGCAAATAGATATTCAGAAAAAGAACAGAAAATATATAATGGAAAATACAAACATTACACAGAGATTTTTCCCCTGGAAACCCAAAACCGGGAAAACCAACATATTCTATATTCTTTCATTGTGTTACAATGTTTACAATACAAAATACATATAGGAGCCAACAACATCCAAAACCCTAACCCAATGACCTAGATTAGTCCAAAACCCTAATTCCTTAACCGGAAATAGAAAACCATCGATAAAGAAACCATGTGCCGAAAAACCACCTAAATATAATGTGGTCTCGATGCAGAGAATATAACACATACCCAACATTCTCCCACTTGTTTTTTTCTTTGCATACAGGGGGTTACATGGTTACATAGTCAACAATCCAGGGCAACAATGCCCATGGATCCTCTACACCAAGAGAACTTCTCAGCGCTCACAGATTTTGTTAATGAGTCTGCAACATTCTTCAAAGTGTCCACCTTCATCAATGATACTTTCTTTTCTTCAATCATGTCTCTCATAAAGTGATATTGAACATCAATGGTCTTTGTCTTTGAATGATAAGCAGGGTTCTTCGCCAAAAAAATTGCACTCTGACTGTCACACTCTATCCTTACAGCTTGTTGTACCAACCCAATACCTGAACACAATCTTTGTAACCATATTGCTTCCTTACTTGCATGAGTGGCTGCCATGTATTCAACTTATGTAGTTGAAAGTGCCACTACAATCTATCTTTTGCTCATCCAACTTATTGCTCCTCCAAATAGGTTAAACACATACCCGCTTTTAGATCTCCTATGATCCAAATCTCCAGCTCAGTCTGCATCCACAAAGCCATGTATATCCACCACTTTGTCCAATCTCGGTCTTCCTTCATAGAACAATTCATAGCTAGCAGTGCCACACAAATACCTAAAAACCATTTTTATTGTTGTCCAATGCTCCTTCCCTGGTTTTGACATATACCTGCTCAAAACTCCTACTGCATGTGCAATGTCTGGTCTAGTACAGACCATTGCATACATCAAACTACCAACTGCACTCACATATGGAACATGAGACATGTCCTCCTCTTCTTCATGTGTCTTGGGACACTGATCCACAGATAACTTTACACCAATAGGAATAGGAGCCTTGACCGGTTTACATTCCTGCATATTAAACCTCTGCAATATTGTCTTGACATATTTTCTTTGATTTAACCAGATTTTCCTCCTTTTCCGATCTCTTTTAATTTCCATGCCCAAAATAAAATTTGAAGCACCGAGATCCTTCATGTCAAATTTAGAGAACAACTGATTTTTCACATCCTGGATAATCTCCCTATTGTTTCCTATCAGCAACATGTCATCCACATATAAGACCAAATAAATCAAATGATTACCAATTAATTTAAAATACACACGCTGATCTTCTTTGCTTCTTGTGAAGCCAAGTCCTAGCATATAAGTATCAAATTTTTGATACCACATTCTCGGTGATTATTTTAAACCATACAGGGGATTTTTCAGCTTGCATACCAACTCCTTCTTTCCATTCATAGCATAACCTTCTGGTTGCTTCATATAGATTTCTTCTTCCATATCCCCATGTAGGAATGTTTTATTCACATCCATTTGTTCTATTTCAAAATAAAATTCAACAACAACATATAACATAAATCTTATAGAGGTTAACTTGGAAACGGGAGAAAAAATATCACCAAAATCAATTCCCTCAACCTAGGAATAACCCTTTGTTACTAACAGAGCTTTGTATTTCTCCACTTTTCCTTCTGCATTCAACTTCTTTTTAAATACCCATTTGTTGCCAATGGGATTTCTTCCAGTTGGCAACTCCACTAGATCCCAAGCCTCACTCTTATCCAAATATGGCATTTCTTCATCCATGGCCCTTTTTCCAGAGATTTCCATCCTCTGAATCCACTGCCTCCCTGACAGTCCTAGGATCATCATCAGTAATAGACAAAGAAAAATTTGAACGGAAATCAGATAGACTATACCTTTCCGGTAGCCTTCTTTCTCGATCCAATCTCCTCAATACTGGAGTATGAGGATCTTATTCTTTTGATTCATGTTCTTCTATAGAGTCTGATTCATCATCCTTTAAATCAAACTCTATCTTCTCTGGTTCTTCCTTACTTGGTAGGGCTTCATGTTTAACAACATCCTTCATTTCTCTAAATACCACATCTCGGCTATACACTACCTTCTTAGTTTCTAGGTTCCAAATCTTATAACCTTTGAGACCATCTTTATATCCAATAAAGATACATTTTTCAGCCTTCTTATCCAGCTTGCTCTTGTTTTCCTTTGGAACATGAACATATGCATCGTAGCCAAAAACCTTGAGATGTGTGAGAGAAAGTTCCTTACCAATCCATACCTCTCTTGGACTATTGCCGTCCAATGCTGATGAGGGTGATATGTTGACCAGGTAACATGCAGTACCCACTGCCTCTGCCCATAATTCTTTCCCTAACATGACACCACTGAGCATGCACCTTGATTTTTCCATTAGCATCTTGTTCATCCTTTCTGCAACTCCATTCTGCTGAGGTGTATATGGAGTAGTCTTTTGCCTTTCTATACTGCACTTCTTACAGAATTCTTCAAATTCATTTCCACAGAACTCTCCACCATTATCTATCCTCAACACCTTAATTCTTTTCTCTGTTTGATTCTCAACAAGATCTTTAAACACTTTAAACCTATCAAAGAATTCAGATTTCTTCCCGAGGAAATATATCAAAGTCTTCCTTGAGAAGTCATCTATAAATGAGACATTGTACACAGATTCCCAATGATGGGACAAACACAGGTCCAAAAACATCATTGTGAACTAGTTGTAAAATTCCTTCTGCCCTCGTTGCACCAGAGGGAAATATTACTTGATTATGCTTCCCATATAGACAATGTTCATAGAAATCAAAATCCAGAGAGAAGTTAGACATACCTTCAACCATACTTTTACCGTGTAGTAGTCGAAGACCCTTCTCTCCGATATGCCCCATTCTTTGATTCCACATCATAACCTTTTCTCCAGAGACTGTAGGAGTTCTTTCTTCTTCAAATCCAATATCAAGAACAATGGAACTATTACACCCATCACTAATAGTGCTTCCTTGTAGCTTATACAGAGTTCCAAACTGAACTCCCCTCAGCAACACCATTTCTCCTCGAACCATCCTGTAGGTTTTCTTTTCAAATATTGTTTTTACCCCTGCATCGTCCATTTTTATTACAGAAATAAAATTTCTGGCCAAACCTGGGATGTACAGAACATCGGGCAGTGTTCTAATCCTTCCATCTATGAGCCTCAACTTGACCCTTCCTCTTCCTATGATTTTGGTTGTCGAATCATTACCTAAGAAAACATTACCTCCATCATACCTTTCATATTCACAGAACCACTCCATGTGGGGATTCATATGAAAGGATGCACCAAAGTCAACCAACCATGACTCATGATCTACATGTGTTCTTGAAGAGGCCAAGTACACATCCCCTCCTTCTTCCTTGTTGGTCTTTTCTTTTGTAGAAGAAGATTCTTCAGATCCCTTCTTTTTCTCAACTTTGGATCTACACTGCTTCTTATAGTGCCCTTCTTTTCCACATCTCCAACATACCCTTAAAAACTTTCCAAGAGATTTAGATCTACCCTTAGACTTAGATCTCCCACTTGAGAAATTAGATATATTTCTTTCCTGGGAACGTCCTCTTGCAAATAATGTGTCTGTGCTATGTCCTTCCATATTCTTCCATCTCATCTCCTCCGACAACAAGGATGAGACCACTTCTTCAAACTTCAAGGAAGTTGTATTACTACCTATGGCCACAACCAGACTATCCCACGAGTCTGGTAAAGAACACAACAAACTGATACATTTATCTTCATCTGAAATTTTAATATCAACAAATACTAACTGACTTACCACAGTATTGAAGGCATTCAAATGCTCTATCACCGAGTCTCCATCTCTCATCCTTAGGTTATACAGCTTCTTTCTCAGGAATAGTTTATTTACCAGGGACTTAGACTGATACAACTTCCCCAATGTTTCCCATAAATCCTTGGTTGTATCTTCCTCTGACACATTCAATAATACTGAATCAGAGAGACACAGTCAGATTGTGCTCTTTACCTTCTAATCGAACATTTTCCAGTCATCTGCAGAAGTTCCTGTAGGTGCAATACCTAGATCTACCCTGATCCACTGATCTCTGTCCACCAACAGATCTTCCATATTGAGCTTCCACAGCTCAAAATTTTTCCCATTAAACTTTTCGATCTCCATCTTTGAATTTATTGCCATTTCTTTTCACCTGAAAAAGCAATACCGCAGATCTCCCACTGTAACAAGGCTTATCATAGTCCCGAGACAACCCCTTGACCAAAAAGGCATCCCCCTGAAGCCAATAAATATCTGATACCAAATGTAAATCCTAACCTTGTACAATATCTACTGCAAACAGATATTCAGAAAAAGAACAAAAAAGATACAATGGAAAATACAAACATTACACAGAGATTTTTCCCCTGGAAACCCAAAACTGGGAAAACCAGCATATTCTATATTCTTTCATTGTGTTACAATGTTTACAATACAAAATACATATAGGAGCCAGTGGCATCCAAAAACCTAACCCAATGACCTGGATTAGTCCAAAATCCTAATTCCTTAACCGAAAATAGAAAACCATTGACAAAGAAACCATGTGCCGAAAAACCACTTAAATATAATGCGATCTCGATGCAGAATTAATTTTTTTCGGAGGCATTGCCCTTGAACCCCCGTGCGGGGGAGCCCCCCCTCTAACCCCCCTTTGCGCCTGACACATACGCTCAAACACTACTACTCGTGCAAAGAATATAACACATACCCAACAACTTGGAAGCAGTTCAAGAAATATTTTCAAAAGCAGTACCTTTTAGAGCACTTATATGACAAGAAAATGCAAGATTTTTTTGAACTCAAGATTGGAAGCATGACCATGGAAGAGTATGAAAATAATTTCTTGGGGTTGCTAAAGTATGTGGGGTTTATAAAATATGAGAAGGTGAAAATACAATGGTTTTTGAGTGGACTGTGATCATTTTATAAAGAGAATATTCAATATGATGAACCTAGGACTTCGACTGAGACCATTAGGAAGGCTAATTACTTGTATGAGAAAGGAAAGGGAAAAGAGTCTTTGCAGAAATATTTGAAGGATAATAAGAAGGAGAATTTTGACCAGATAAAGAAAGAATTCAAACCTCCTTTCAATAGATATAACCCAAATAAAAATCATCCCGACCAGTATGCTAAGGATGAATCCAAGAGAGAAGACTCCTTGGGAAAAATGGGAAGACCACCAATCCAATGTTGGGGATGCAAAGAATATCACATGTACAAGGATTTCCCTAATAGAAGAGACAAAGTGAAGACCATGCACAACATCCAATAGGCTACAACAGTAGAAGACATGGGAAGAATATATGCATCCTTAGATAATCGACAAGCAGAGTACCAATCCAATATGATAGAGGTTAAAGGTAAGATCATTAATCAACATGTTTTTATTTTAATTGATTCAAGAGAAATTCATTGTTACATTGATCCTAAAATAGTGGATATTTTACATTTGGAGCAAAGTGAACTTGAAAAATCAAGTTTGGTTCAGCTAGCCACTGGAATCCATGATATGGTCAGAGGTTGTTTGATAAGTCTTAATGGTGTGAATACTAATGTTGATCTAAATATTATACGATTGGGGTCTTATGATATTCTAATTGGAATGGATTGGTTGGACAAGCATCATGATGTCCTAGATTTCCATAATAAGACATTTATATGTCTTAATGAAGAAGGAAAATAGAGCACTGTGAAAGGATTTCCAAGACCCATATCTATAAGGGAGATTTCAGACTTACAGTTGAAGAGATGTTTCAGAAAAGGATGTGAATTGTCTGTATCCCATGTGGAGTATCTAGAAAATATAAAGGGGCCAAGCCTTGAAGAAGTTTTGGTACTACAAGAATCTGAAGATGTATTCCAAGAAATACCAGGGTTGCCACCAAAGAGGGAGATAGATTTCTTTATTGATTTAGTGCCAAGAGCTACCTCGGTATCAAAAACACCTTACAGAATGAGTACACCACAATTAAAAGAATTGTAAATGTAGTTGGAAGAATTGTTAAATAAAGTGTACATATGTCCAAGTGTTTCACCTTGGGGAGCACCAATACTCTTTTTCAAAAAGAAGGATGGAACTTTGAGGTTGTGTATTGACTTTCAACAACTGAATACAACCACGGTAAAGAACAAGTATCATCTACCCAAAATTGATGACCTCTTTGATCAGCTAAGAGGGGAAAAGATATTTTCAAAGATAGACTTGAGATCGGGATACCATCAGGTAATAATCAAGGAGGAATAAATTCATAAGACAACCTTTAGAACTAGGTATGGGCATTATGAATTTGTAGTGGTGCCATTTGAACTATCCAATGCACCAACTATCTTTACGTGCTTAATGAATGGCGTATTCAGAAATTATTTGGATAAGTTTTTCATAGTATTCCTGGATGACAGACTTGTATATTCTAAGTCAGAGGAAGAGCATGAACATCACCTAAGATTGGTATTGCAAGTGATGACGGAACATCAATTGTATGCCAAACTTAGTAAGTGTTATTTTTACCAAGAACAGATCCATTACTTGGGACACATTATTTCATAACAAGGTATAGCAGTAGATCCAGATAAGATTGAAGCCATTAGAGGATGGCCAGCACCCAAGAATGTTTCAAAAGTCAGATCTTTTATGGGATTAGTTGGTTACTACAGAAGATTTATAATAGGGTTCTCTAAGATTGTTCATCCCATCACTTCTTTGCAAAAGAAGGGAATTAAATTTGAATGGACAATTGAGTGTGAAGAGAACTTTAATTTGTTGAAAGAATTACTTACTAGTGCTCCTATTTTAAATATTGTTGACCCAATTGAAAGTTGTATGGTATGTACAAATGCATGCAAGGAAGGACTTGGTGGAGCCCTTACTCAAAATGGACATGTCATTGGTTATGAGTCCAGAAAGATTAAAGAATATGAAAGGAACTATGCCACACATGACTTGGAACTTGCTACCATTGTTCATGCATTGAAGATGTGGAGGAATTATCTCATGGGGAAGATATTTGAATTAAGAACAAACCATAGTGGTATAAAATATCTTTCTGAACAACCAACTTTGAATGTCAGGCAAAAGAGATGGCTGGAATTTTTAAGCAAATATGATTTTGACATTAAGCATATCAAAGGAAAATAAAATAAAGTTTCTGATGCACTTAGTAGAAGAGTACATCTCATGCATGCTGCAGTTGTTAGTATGCGTCTGTCAAATTTAAAGAGAAGAAGTTTAAATGTTGTTACAGATCAACATTACCTACAGATAAAAGAAAGATTACAAAAAGAAAATGTACAACATAAAATTAAAGAATATGAGATAAAGGAAGATGGATTACTTATGCATAAAAATAGAATTTATGTTCGTAGTACCAGAGAACTTAGGAATTTGGTATTAGAAGAAATGCATAAGAATAAATGCATAATGTTTTGTATGTCGGACATCCTGGCTACCAGAAAACAATTGCGGCAGTAAGAATCCAATTCTTTTGGCTCGAAGTGAAGAAATATGTTGATTACATTGCTAGATGTATGGAATGTCAGAGAGTGAAGGATGAGCATGGGCACCCAATGGGTTTTCTACATCCATTACCAATTCCAGAGAAGAAATGGGAAGTGGTAACTATTGATTTTATAACTAAATTTCCCAGGACAACAAGACAACATGATTCAATAATGGTAGTGATTGATAAATTGAAAAAGGATGCTCATTTTGTTCCTGTAAAAATGACTCATACAACAACTAATATTGCATAAATTTACATGAGGGATATTGTTAGGTTGCATGGGATACCTAAGGCAATTGTTTCAAACAGAGATACAAAGTTTACTTCAAATTTTTGGAGGGGATCATTTAAAGGATTTGGTACAAATATGGACTTTAGCACAGCATACCATCCATAATCAGATAGGGAGACAGAGAGAGTCAACCAAGTAATTGAAGACATGTTGAGAAAGTATGTGATGGATGAGCCATCTAAGTGGGAGGATTACTTGCACTTGGTTGAGTTTGCCTATAATAATGGGTATCAAGCTTCATTGAAAATGAGCCCATTTGAAACTTTGTATGGTAGGAAATGAAATACTCCAGTGAGTTGGGACAACCCAACAGATAGAGTAGTACTTGAACCAAAATTGTTCAAAGATATGGAAGATCGAATGGTTAAAATTAAGTAGAATTTAAAGGCAGCTCAAGATAGACAAAACATTTATGAAAATAAGAACAAGAAAACTAGAGAATTTAAAGTGGGGGAGCGTGTGCTTTTAAAAGTGAAGCCCAAGAAGACCTCTTTGAATTTTGGTAGTTGTACAAACCTAGGAGCCAGATTTTGTGGTCCATTTGAGATATTGGATAGAATAGGACCAATTGCATACATGCTTACATTTCCTGCTTCCATGAATGTGCATAATGTATTTCATGTCTCTTTGCTAAAAAAATATGTACATGATCCTAACCATGTTATTGATTGCCATCTGATTCAGGTAAATACAGAGGGAGAATTTCAGGTCCAACCAATGCGAATATTGGATAGAAAAGTCAAAATTCTCTGGAATCGAGTTATAGAGCTAGTAAAAGTCCAGTGGACCTGCTACGGTCATGAAGATGCTACTTGGGAGCAAGAAGGTGCCATATAGGTAGAGTACCCACAACTTTTTGAATAAATTTTAAAATTTCGATTTATGTTTTGTATATGCACTTAGGATAGTGCCAAAATAAGGGGGAGGGGAATGTAATATCCATATTTTGAGCCCCATATTAAATAATGTATTTTGTTAATTTATGAAAGGCCAGAGTGTCGAAACAATTAAAAGAGGCCATTGTGCCTAGGAAATGTAATGTTTTGATCATTATTAACAATAAATACATCATTGGCTGCTAGACGGACAAGGACAAGAGTTATAGGGGGCTATGATTCCACAAAAGAGGGGGCTTGAGGGGCTAGTTATTTATTTTATATTTTATTTACCCATAATTGTTTTAATGGAGAGGAGTGGTTACATGAGCTTCTTGGGGAAGGCCATGTGGTTCTTGATTTGCAAGTAAATATATAAACTTATCTTGTGGGTTGTTTGGGGGTTCTTCTTCTTATTATTATTATTCATCTTCTTCTTCACTCACTCACTCATTGTTCATTGTTCACACCTTTCATTATGTTCTCTCTCCATTCATTCTTTCACCCACTCGTCATTCCTCATTCATTTTTTATCTTGGGTTGGGAAACAAAAACGAATTGTTGGAGAGGAGCCATGGTTTTGTTGGCTATAATGACAGTTGGTGTATTTCAGCCATGAATTAATGCCTGCATGTCTGAGATGCTTTGGCATGTGTTAATTTCTCCTCACAACTACTAATCCTGAGGGTCCCAACATGTATATTCTTGACTAGAGGCACTAGAGCCCTGGAAGGAGGTGGATAGCATGAGGGAATGTGTGGCAGAGAAGAGGGTCCATTCTCTTGTGTTGTGCAGGATGGATAGAAGAGATTTTGTGTACCTTGGATTGTTGTGTGTGTTGAGAAGCCTATGAGAGATTGAGTGTTGACTAGGTTGGGAAGCTGAGTGACACTCTAGAACCGTCCTTATGGATTCATAGCCCTGGCTCGAGGGTGAAATTGTTGTTGAGACTTAGAACAAAAGTGTCTACGATTGGGTGGAACATCCTTGGTCTGTAGCCAGTTGGTGATTCATTTCATTAAAGATAAGTTCTCTCTATCATGGTTTTATTCACCTGTATATTTATTTATGTTGTGTATTAATTTTTATCTTTGAGATTCATGTTTAGAATGTGCATGCTTGTTCGTCATTATTGTGTATGGAATTACATTCATTTATTTTATGTGTAGCATGAATCTTGATCTCTGCATGTGAGTATTCCAATCCCCTTTGTTAATTAAAAAATTATCATAATTCAAATTCAGTTCAGAAGCAATTTTTTGAGGTAGCTTGCCCAGCCTGTGAGTGGTTGGGTATGTTACATCTTGAAGTAGCATAGCCCAGCCTGGGGGTGTTTGGGTACGTTACAATATAGGAATTATGTTATGAACCATGAACCAAAATGCCCATGAATTCAAAACCTCCTGGAATTTTGTAACACACCTGACCCTTAAGTACCCTTTCTAAGGATGGGGCATCAAAATTTTGATTACTCTAATCATCTAGAATCATCTCTCCGAGGTCTTCATAATATTTTACTCATCCATAGCTTCCTAATTACTGTTACCAGGCTCTAATCTGACCTCTGGTTTGCAAGATATGGTCTCCCAAAGTTCTTCGGGCGTTATTAGTTTAGGGTCACGTGGCTCCACCTCATTAGTACCATCCCCAAGTTCCTATATCCACGGGGAAGGTTCATCCACCATCCAATCCAACGACGAGACATGGTATTCATTTAACACATGAGATAGAGGGAAGCTCGATGTTTGGCACTTCGGTGTTGATTGCTCTTTTTCCTTTCTGCACGCATTTCCTTCGGAGTCACGAATTCCCAAACTCTTGAAGGGTCAAAAATCTCTCCACGTGGCTCTGTCTTTCGGGCCTTTCAACTTACCCACGACTTTGCATCCCAAACCCTCGGAGTCCCGAAGTCCCGGACTCCTGAAGGGTCCACCCTCGCACGTGGTGACATACTAGATGAGAAGGCAAGTACAAGTGGGTCCCGAATACTCCTCGCACCAAATGAACCGAACAGGTAAGTGCCAGGGATGACACGCAGCAAGGCAAAGAGGACACGTGGCCCCTACAGTGGGTGACACGTATCAGGTTTGAATGGTCATGTAGGGTCTGTGAAACGTCTGAATCCAGGTGACATGTGGCATGTCAAACGTGGGTCCACATCACCCTGGGTGATGTTAGCGTGCCACATCACCCCAGAAAGGATTAGCTCCATTTAGTACCTAGTGCAGGGTTCCTAAAACTTGGCCACATGGGTACTTCAAAAACTCTCGTGGGCTACGCACTAATTTATTAGCCATAAATTGGTTAAGGACACGGGCATGAGCCCTCGGTCATACAAGTGAAAGGTCTAAAGGAGGTGCCCTTCCTTCCATAGGGTTTGAACTTATTATTCCCCTGAAGGTAAAATCTAGAGGTCGGCAAGACTTAAGCATTCTAGTAAACCCCTCCCCGACATTGTTGTAGGATTACATCCTTTTATCGCTCAATTTGTACTTATTCCAAGGGAAAAGGTTGAGGGAAGGAAAACTGGCGTAATAGGAGGTTGTCCTATCACTGTCACCTCAACAAGATACCTCTTTCTATTTAGGGTTGATGGCCTAGGGGAGACATCCCCGGTGACCTGGGGGTTTGATAAGGCAAAGGTTGAAGTGTCTATGAAAATATCCCCTCTCACAAGTCATAGTGATCAGAAATTCCCAGGTTTTAACCAATGAAGTAGTGAAGTAGTAAGATGTACCTGACCAGAACAAAGCAACAAGAAAAGATATATTTTGCAAGTACAACTTATTGTTAGGACTTCATAAAACCATGGACTTCATCAATAAAATAAATAGTTGATATATGATGAAGCAAACATAATTTTATAACAAAAATGTTTATGATATAATTGCTTCACAATAAATTCCTTAAAATGGCTTCCCAATGACCAAGAATAATTACTCAACAATAGCAAAGTACTAGCATTTGTCAGAAATAAATCAGGTAGTGTATAAATCAACTTTACAATTGCTTTTAGGTGCTTGTAATGCTTCAATAGATTGTTGTAGGTTACTTTTGTAACAAAAAAAAATAGGTTAGTCTATTAGACTATTCCAAGGTTAGGAGTAGTTAGTAGAGAGATTAAGGTAAAGGTTTTGATAATAGTTTTTGTCAATACCTCAATTGTAAGGCTTAGATCAGTGCTTTTTTAGGTTAAATGTAGTCGTTTTATGCAATGACAAATATTGAAGGAACAAATGATAATAAGAGAACTAGAGACAAGAGGGGTCAATAATTGAAGTGTTGGTAGCCCAAGGCTTCAATTACCAAACCCTAGGGGGGAAATGGCTACTAGGAAGTAGGTAACCCTAGGTCTATTGACAGGCGTAAGTGACACACTGTCAACTGGAAGGTCAAATCTAGACCGGGGTATTCTAAATAACCCAAGACATTTGGAGTGAGATGACCTGACGGGTTTAATGGCTCTGTTGGCCAACTAAAATCCTAAATGACAAAAAGAAAGGAAACTAATCTAAAAAAAACTATGATACTATGTACATGAATTTAATTATTTACAAGTGTGTTGGCAGCTAATTCACTTTTTTCCATTGTCTTATAAGTTGCCTACACCCATGTTTTGCAAACATCGTTTTTTCGTCGCAATTTTCAAATAAATGACATTTTTATTTCTTTTGCGACATTTGCACGTTTACCTTCATTTTGTTTTCACGACTATAAGCGTGAAAACTTAGTCTTTCGAAGTCGCATTTGAACTGTCATGATCCTCCTTGTCAATATGCTTATTGCGCTTACATTGCACTTATCGTTATGCAGCTGGCAAAACTTTCGATCTATACTCATTGAACATTCTTGGATTGATTGTGTGACTTGGTTTCATCGAGTTTGTAATGCATTGGCATTTGGATTTGTATGTTATTTGACTTACTTGACCATTGGTTTCATGAAGATGCATAGGGGTTATGATTAAATCTTTTATATATATCTTTTAATATAATCCCTATGTTCTTGTTTTCAAAACTATTGGCACTTTGATTATATGAAAACCCATTGGTACATTGGTTAAACTATTGATATGAGTTGTTACACTACATTGGCGCATGGTTAAACATTTGGTTTTGGTTTCAAATTGTATGTTGATGGTTTAAAACTTTGGCATAACGTTGATTGCGCATTGGTTTATACACTTACCATTTGATTCATTGGTCGTTCGAGTGACATGACTATTGAGTTATGTTATAATGAGGTAGAACAGCTATGAATGTCGGCTGTGGTACCTTTGGCAATAACTATAGTGCATGGCAGAGATAAGTTCCCCCACCTTCGCACGATGGCATTTATGCCTATTCCTTATTCACCGTTTATCTCTGTTAGCTCAAATTGCCCGGCATGCATTTTACTCCTGTGTATTATGATCCAAACCCTCGGCTTACCATGTGCTCGGCTCCATGGCACCAGTCGTGCGAATCGAACCAAACGACAACCAAGCCTTGTTAATGTTTGACAATGCCCAACAAGACTTGGAGGAAAATGGATGGCTCACTTTTGTACAGCGATTTGAGGGTTTTAATCTCTGTGTTGCACAACAGGTCGCTTTGACTTTCGATGGCTGTAGAGCCAAGGTGGGTGACACCCAGTTGGAAATTGACGAGGAATTTATCAGTTCTGCTACAGGGTTGTCTGCCACGAGCCAGCATTGGTTCAAAAATTCGAAGGTCGAGGAGGTTCCATGGACACTATTGTTCGTCTCCCGAAAGGTCACCTCTTGTGACAGAGGTATGCCCATCTCTACACTTAAACCACAGTGGCATGATACTTTGATGGTAGTCAAATAGTTCATGACCTGTGAAGGTCAATATGGACTTGTGTTTCTCTACCACCTGCGTTTGCTAATGAATTTTATGGGATACTCGTTGAATATGCCCTTTTACTTTCAGCGTAGCCTATATAAAATGTCGAAAAGGTTTAAAAAGGAGAAAGCTGACAGTAGCTTGTTCCACTATGGGCTTATTAAACTTATCGTTGTGCATCACTTGAGTTTACATGGTGATAGCTGGAGAGCTTTCATAGCTCGGAATGGTTTTGACGATACAAACCCTGTCCAGGTTGACAAACCTGTGGTAAGTGAAACCTATGTTCAACCACCCGTGCCCTTACATATCCTATTGCCCTCTCCTAAGCCTATGGTCGATCCTGCTAATTGACTTACCGGACGTTGGAACTGAGAAGGCCGAGACTATTAAGAAGCCTGCGAGCAAAAAGCCCAAGGCAAACCCTACTGCTAATGCCAAAGGAAAAAGGAATGCCCGGCTCATTTCGAGAATGGCTAGAAATAATCCTAAACCCTCTGCTGAGCGAGACCCTATCGTCCTTAGTGAGGATTCAGATTCTGACGTAGAACATTTCTTAGCCAGCGAGTACCCTTACTCGCAGGGTTTATGCCCCGAACCGCCTTATGATTTCGTGACAAATCCTCCCCCCTGCCTAAGAAACGACCCTAGCTACCCTGGTATCAAATTACCTCACGAAACCCTCAACAATGTGTCCAAACCCTCGCATGCTCTTTCAAAACCCACACAGTCATCCTGTGACCAGTGCGATTTATGGTTGGAACGATATTACATCGATGTTCCTCTACTCCAATCAAAAATTCAATCGCTAGAAGGTCAAGTTGTAGAATTGATCAGTCAAAGAGACCAGCTCCAAGCAACTGATAAAAAGCAGAAGACAACTGGCTCTATCCTTTTCAAGAATGTTGAAACGGCCACAGCCGTTATCAACTCCAAATTGTTGTGATCAAGCCATCTGCTCACCATACAGGTATGAATTTCGAAATTGTTCTAGTTGTGTGAATGATCAAGGTTGATATAATGATTTCAATTTTGTTTTCGGATAGCTCTGTGTATATTTCGAAATGGATCTGTCATTCGGTGTTCATCCTGTACATTGTTTTGCTTTGCTAAAAATAAATGAAATTTTGATTTGGATATACGATTTTCTTATTCCTAGTTTAGCTATTGATAGATTCTTATCGGATTTGAATGGTTTTCGTTTGGATTTGATTTGTTGGTTTGTCTGATTGAGTTAACGAAACTGGTGGTTTGTTTTCAATTGAGTTCATTTTGTATCCACTCCGAACAACAGTTTTTCATGCTCAATTTAGAATACGATCATGTTTGAATTTGATTTCGTTATGGTTCATATGATGTGATTGGAAAACGATTTCAATGAGTTTGGTTGTTACGATTTTTTAATATGTTGTGTCCTATAATTTTCCAAATCAAGAGTACCACTCTATTCAATTTAATTTGAAAAGAACGACTCTGTTTTTATAAAAACAATGCTCTCATTTAAGCCTGTGCAAATGCGCCCGAATCATGGAATGGATTTGATTCATGACAACTATGCTAAACCCCAGCCAATTAATTTGCTTGATTGGATTGTTGTTAGTTCGATCATTTTCATGAGTTAGATTCGTATCATAAATGAATGCTCTGTTTGATTTTGATTTGTAAAATGAGTTGGTTATATCCAGATCCACGATTGGTACATAAGTTAAATTCGGTTATAATTCGTTTGAAATGAACAATTTCGTTCAATGCCAATCGAGTTTGTTTGCCCCAAATGGCAATAACGAACGATCAGATAATTCTTATGAATACTGTCACCAATTAATCGATCCTATTATCATTTTATTTGAATTGATTTTCACGCCAGTTTCAGTTGATCCACTCGTGGCATGAAATCATTTGATATGACAACATAGTTATGACGATTTGAAAATGATTTTGTCGTATCTCCTGTTGTTGAGGAATGCATAACGATTGTCTGTGATTTGTTTTGATTATGTTAGTTTCAAATTGGATATGAAACGATTTCAAAACTGTTTGATTATGATTCTGTCTACCCGATTCTCGGCAACAAATGAAACAGAGTACACCTATCTCTGTGTTCGGTTGATTGATTTTGATCCTGTTTGATTTCGAATGTTATAACAATTTCAATTTCATTGATTCGTTTTCAAATAGTTATTGGATTATTAATTGAATTTGATTCTTTAAAAAAATTTCAATCGATTTTGATGTTGATTCTGTGTCTTATTTAGACCAGCTACAGAATCGCAAGATTCTATAGCTAGTCTATAGGATTAGATTTTTATCATTTTGTTAATAAATAATCCTTCTAACTTGTTCATTTTTTGTCCTTTTCAGGTAAATTCGAATTGCATGGGACATTTTGAACAGGCTAGGGGATATTTGTGTGTTTAGTTTGATTGTAGTTTCCTAGTTTAGTTAAAATTGGGATATCTTCCCAGATTTATGTAAACTGTTTTGATAACTTCCACAGGGAGGTTTTACCCTATGGAAAACTTATAAATACTTATTATTTTTGTAATAAGGATCATCCTCACTTGTGGGAGAACCAGGCTATGGATTTTTAATACAAACTGAGACAGAAGTTGATGTTCTGCTACAGCTTTCACTTTTCATAATATCAATCTTTTGTTTCAAGTTTTTGCATGTCATTTGTAATCGATTATAGACTACTTTAGCTATCATAGTCTATTGCTGAATGATATGATTTAAATCAATGTGATCCATATCTGATTTCTTCCATTACTTTAAAAACACAGAAATTACTTTATTCAGTTAATGAATGACAGATTTCTCTTCTTCATCAATTGAATTATTTAGTATAAGTCTTTGCATACAGGTTTATCTAACTGTAGAGATTTATAAATCATATGATTTTTGTGATTTTTATGTCTTGTTTGTCCTGTAATCATACTTGAAGAGCACTGCAACTATTGTTTACGAGAAGCTCCTGGATAATTCGGTGCGGGTTTCCTCCCTTCAATCAGCTAGCACAGTCATCATACACAGGGCAAATCTGGAGCATTTCTCCAGGTCAGTTTGCAACTTATTTTCGTCAATTTCTGTAGTATTATATTAGTATTTTAGTTAGATATATTTGTAGTTTAGATTAGTGGTTTAGTTTACTTAGTTTTCGTTTTATTTATGTTCATAAAATTATAAAATCAACAAAAATATCTTTCTCTGTCTTAAGGCAGAATATAAATGAGTTTTTCAGGTTTTATTTAAATCTGTAAATTGTAGATAGTGTACATTTTGTGAATAAGTTATATTTCAGTTAATAATTAGTTTTAGTTAGATTAGTTTATTAGTTTGTTTTATTTATTTTTAGTTAGATTAGTTAGTTTAGATTAGTTTTCTTTTTTGTTTTCTAAGGACCTTAGATCGGCTAATGGAGCCGCTAAACCCGTCAGGTTGGTTCATCCCAAATGGCTTGGGTTATTAGACAACCCCGGACCGGTTCCACTCTCTCAGTTGACGGACGATCGATTTCGCCCGTCAACAAAGTGTTAAAGAAGAAACATAAGCATGTGATTATGAACAGGGTATTTACAGTTTGGAAGTTTTGGTAGAAGTCTTGCAAACTCAATGTTTTTGCCATTGTTTACGAAGTAGATAAAGAAAGCACATACTTTTTATATTTTATGTTTAATAATTTAAAATCTAAGAATTCACACATACTAATAAGACATAATTTGAAACAAGAACAGGATAACAGTGAAAGCCAATCTAAATTGTTCCTATTCCATTAATAAACAAACTAATAAGGGATCTCCCCTGAAGGGTCCACCCTCGCACGTGGTGATGTACTAGATGTGAAGGCAAGTAAAGGTGGGTCCCGAATACTCCTCCCACCAAATGGAACAAACAGGTAAGTGACAGGGATGACACGTGGCAAGGCAAAGAGGACACGTGGCCCCTACAATGGATGACACGTGTCACATTTTAATGGGCATGTACGATCTGTGAAACGTCTGAATCCAGGTGATACGTGGCACATCAAAAATGGGTCCATGTCACCCTGGGTGACATCTGCGTGCCATGTCACCCCAAACTGATCACCTTCCAAGCCCTTCGATCTCACGGTCAAGGTGTGCCCACGTAACCCCTAGATCTATAGCCTCTGTTACTTCATAACTTCAATGTTCAGGGGATCCGTGGTATGAATTCCTCCTTGCTCCCGTAGTGGTCAACGTCAGGTTGACCATAGTCTAGATCTAACAGTCAGGGGAGATCCCAAAGGGTCCCTAGATCTATGGTCCTCGTCACTTCGTAGCTCCGACCTTCTGGAGTTTCGGCCTTATGGTCACTCTACTCTCCCGAAGCAGGACTTCGTCGAAGTATCGTACATGGTTTTGTCCACTGTTTGATCGGGCAGTTAAGAGGTTTTCCTAATGGAATCCCCATATACACGGCTCTCATCACTTCGTAACTCTGGCATTCAGATATTTTTGTGCTTTAGCATCCCTATTCTCCCGAAGTAGGACTTCGTTGAAGTTACCTTGGCGTAAATACAATGGCCAAGGGGACTCCCGAACACCCTTGAACTTGTGGCTTGCATTACTTCATGATTGATGAGTGGATCACGGTTTAACAGTGGGGAAGGTCTATCTGTCTTGGTTAGGGAAACTACTAGGTCTTGGTTAACCTCGTGGGTAACCATAAAAATTAATTGCCTTTCGGTCGGTTTACAAATGGTAAGGTCGAAACACTCTGGAGCTCTGAACTCCCAAAGTTCCGAAGCCAGAAAGGATTAGCTCCATTTAGGACCTAGTGTAGGGTTCCCAAACCTTGGCCACATGGGTACTTCGAAAAATATCATGGGCTACACACTAATTTCTTAGCCATGAATTGGTTAAGGACACGGGCATGAGCCCTTGGTCATACAAGTGAAAGGTCTAAAGGAGGCACCCTTCCTTCCATAGGGTTTGAACTTATTATTCCTCTGAAGGTAGAATCTATAGGTCGGCAGGACTTAAGAATTCTAGTAAACCCCTCCCCGACACTGTTGCATGATTACATCCTTTTATCGCTCAATTCGTACTTATTCCAAGGGAAAAGGTTAAGGGAAGGAAAATTGGCGTAACAGAAGGTTGTCCTATCACTATCACCTCAACAAGATACCTCTTTCTATTTAGGGTTGATGGCCCAAGGGAGACATCCCCGGTGACCTGGGGGTTTGAGAAGGCAAAGGTTGAAGTGTCTATGAAAATATCCCCTCTCACAAGTCACACTGATCAGAAATTCCCAGGGTTTAACCAATGAATTAGTGAAGTAGTAAGATGTACCTGCCCAGAACAAACCAACAAGAAAAGATATATTTTGCAAGTACAACTTGTTGTTAGGACTTCATAAAACCATGGACTTTATCAATAAAAGCAATAGTTGATATATGATGAAGAAAACAGAATTTTGTAACAACAATGTTTATGATATAATTGCTTCACAATAAATGCCTTAAAATGGCTTCACAATGACCAAGAATAATTACTCCACAATAGCAAAGTACTAGCATTTGTCGGAAGCAAATCAGGCAGTGTATAAATCAAATTTACAATTGCTTTTAGGTGCTTTTAATGCTGCAATAGATGGTTGTATCTTACTTTAGTAACAACAACAAATAGGTTAGTCTATTAGATTATTCTAAGGTTAGGAGTAGTTAGTAGAGAGCTTAAGGTAAAGGTTTTGATAGTAGTTTTTGTCAATCACTCAATTGTAAGGCTTAGATCAGTGCTTTTTTAGGGTAAATGGAGTCCTTTTATGCAAAGACAAATTTTGAAGGAACAAATGATAATAAGAGAACTAGAGACAAGAGGGGTCAATAATTGAAGGGTTGGTAGCCCAAGACTTCAATTACCAAACCCTAGGGGGAAAATGGCTACTAGGAAGTAGGTAACCCTAGGCTTGAGTAGTTTTCCGCCTTCTTTAGCTCAAAGATGAAAAATATGATGACTTAGATGAAGCAAAAGGTGCTAGGGTGTTGCAATGGCAAGGCCCTTAGAAAAAATCTTCAAGAAAATCAATTTTCTAGCATAATATAGTAGGTGAAAGTTATTAAGGCAAGAACAATAACATGTGCTTTAGCCTCCTAGGGTTTTAAGCTAGAAATTTCATAATCTTAGTATAAATGCAAGATAAATACAACCATAACCATTCAGTGAAGAATAATTGCAGAAAATTTACTTACATTCACCAAGAATCATCTAGCAAATAGCCTAGTTGAACACTTCCACCAAGAAAAATGCCAAAATACTCCAAAATAAGCCTCCTTCAAGAAGTGCGCACTAAATTTCAGCCAAGAAACCCTAAGTAGGTTGCAAATTTGAGACCTCACTAAGTGTGAGTGAAAGATGATGAAATAATACAAGGGAAAATCCCTTATTTATACAATTACAATGACCAGAATTAAGTAAAAAAGGCCGACATGGCTAGTTTACTTGTAATATCTAGTTTTTACATAAAAATGACAAATTAAACCCTAAATCAAGTAGAAATAGTGACATCATGCCCCTTTAGGGTGACATTAGGCCTCTCTAGTGAAACATTGGCCTTCAGTAGAAAAACATCAGGCCTCCCAAGGCCTCTGGATCAAGCCACATGTGCCACTTGGAACATAATTGCCTCCAAAGTGTCCATCAAATGCTGGTGACGTCAAGTGTAATATACCAAATATAAAAAGTATGCAGTACAGAAATAAAATGCTAGAAATGGCAGAATAAAAGTAATATAACCAGCATAATCTCCACAATAACATAGAAATGATATAAGAACAACAACAGAAATAGCACTTTGATTCAGAAAGCAATGTTCATGTGCCTCTTCGAGGGGGAAACCTTCAGTCAAGCAGCGCTCTATTACAATAATCTCCAAGCTAGGGTTCTCATACCCTCAACTCCTATTTATACTAAATATGTCTCTCAAAAGAAGCATCTAGAGGAAGATCCTTCTAGAAGCGGAAGCTTCTATTAGGTCTTCTTGCATCCGCCTTATTCTATTTTATTGAAAGGCCTTATTAATATTGACCTTTATTACATCCAAATATATTATTCTACCTATGTGTGGGTTAGGACCCTAACATGTCCGCCCCCTTAAAAATAGCCTTGTCCTCAAGGTTTGAGATGTGGAAATTGTTACAGAATGGTAGTTGGTTCCCAAGTGGCATCTACTGGAGTTGTATCTTTCCATTGGACTAACACTTCCTTGATGGTTCTCTAATGCAGGCGACGCTCACACTATTCCGAAATTTCTTCTGGATGTAGCCAAATGGATCCTTCTTCAGCTAACTCGGACAGGTTGGTTTGAATTTGGCACCTAGTTCCAATCACCTTCTTTAAGCATGAAACATGAAAAACAGGATGTAGCTTCGAATGACTAGGCAGAGCTAACTGATAGGCTACTTGTCCCGCATGCTTGAGAACTGTTTAAGGACCATAAAATTTGGGTGCTAGCTTCTGACAATGCTCATCCTTGAGGGAAGTTTTCTTGTACGGTTCCAGTCGTAGAAACACCTGATCCCCTTCTGCAAATTGGTGTTCAGAGCGACCTTGATCTGCTTGTTGCTTCATGCGATTTTGTGCCATGACCAAGTTCTCTTTGAGGGTACAGAGAATATCCTCTCAAACTCTAAGTGTTTGGTCAATCGCCTGGACCTTCGAAGTACCCGATAAGTATGAGAGAATTGAAGGTGGCTTTTGTCCATATACCGATTCAAAAGGAGTCATGCATGTAGTTGTATAGTAGGAAGTGTTGTACCACCATTCATCTAGGGGTAACCATTGAGCCCACTGATTTTTCTATTCAGAGGCAAAACACCTCAAATATGTTTCCAAACACTTGTTGACAAATTCTATTTGACCATCAGTCTAGGGATGATAAGTTGTGCTGAGATGCAGTTGGGTGCCCTGTAGCTTGAACAGTTCTTGCCAAAAATTTATTGTGAAAGTTGGGTCATGATCAGAAACAATAGAGTGTGGCATGCCATGAAGATTGAAGATCTGGTCCATGAAAAGTTGAGCCACCGTGGATGCTGTAAACAAGTGTTGAAGAGCACAGAAATGATCATACTTGGAAAGGCGATCAACAACCACCATTATGACTGATTTATTTCCCAATTTGGGTAAGCCGGTAATAAAGTCCATAGAGATATCCTTCCAAATAGTAGGTGGGATCGAAAGAGGTTGTAGTGTGCCCAGAGATTTGACTGTTTCTCCATTGTTGCGTTGACACACATCACATTTAGTGACAAAATTACAGATGTCCTATTTCATACCATCCCAGAAAAAAGAACATTTGACCCTGTCATAGGTTTTGGTGAACCTTGAGTGCCCTGTTGTGGGTGTAGCATGAAGCTCATAAAGTACCGTGGATTTAAGATTTGATTATTTACTTAAATACAGACGGTCTTTGTTTCGAAGCTCATCATGGAGCCAAGAGTACCCTGAGGGAGCTGGAGCATTGGACTGCAATTGCTAGATCAGATGCAAACTTTTGGGATCTTGTAGCCATTCATGGCGAACTGCTTGGAGCCAATCTAGTACAATGAAGGAAAGAGAAAAAAGGGATCCTTCATCTTCATATTTTTGAGAAAGTGCATCTGCCACCACATTGTCTTTCCATTTATTGTAAATGATCACATAATCATATCCAAAGAACTTAGTCACCCATTTTTGTTGCTCCGGGGAGGAAATGCGTTGTTCCATAAAATACTTGAGGCTTTGATGGTCTGTCTTAATTTGGAAATGTTGCCCCAATAGATAAGGGCACCACAGATCAACAACATGCAGAATAGCCAACATTTCCTTTTCATAGATGGATTTTCCCAGATTCCTTTCAAATAGTTTCTTGCTGGTAAAGGATAGAGGTCGACCCTCTTGCATAAGGACCAAACCAATTCCTTTCCCTGAGGCATCATATTCCAACACAAAGGTCTTTGTGAAATCAAGAAGGCCTAGAACTGGAGTGGTGCACATGGCCATCTTCAAGGTTTGAAAATATTGAGTCACAGATGGAGTCCAGGTGAAAGAGTTCTTTTTGAGGAGAGCAGTGAGAGGTGTTGCAATCTTTCCATAATTCTTAATAAACTTGCGATAATAACCTGTTAAGCCCAGAAATCCACGCAAGCTTTTGATATTCTTTGGGCACAGCTAGTCTTGCATAGCTTCAATCTTTTTCAGATCCACCCTAACGCCATCCTTTCCAACCAGATGACCCAAGTATTCTACTTCTGAGGCACCAAAAGCACATTTAGACTGTTTCAGGAAAAGTTGGTGTTGAGAGAGTAAATGGAGAACTCAATCCACATGAGAAAGGTGGTCTATCCAGGTTTTTCTATAGATGAGGATAAAATCAAAGAAAACTAAGACAAAAATGACAGAGAAAAGAATGGAAGACATGATTCATGAGGCTTTGGAAGGTGGAGGGGGCATTACACAAGCCAAAGGGCATGACCAAAAACTCATAGTGGCCCTCATGAGTTCTAAAGGCAGTCTTGGGAATGTCTACCTCTTTCATACATATCTGGTGGTATCCCGAGTGAAGATCAAGTTTAGTAAAGAATTGGGCACCACTCAATTCATCCAAGAGGTCATCAATGACAGAAATGGGAAATTTGTCTTTAATGGTTAGCTTGTTGAGGGCACGGAAGTCAGGACACATTCGCCAAGAACCTTCTTTCTTCAAGACCATGACTACAGGAGAAGAGTAGGGGCTCATACTAGGGCAGATAACGCCTGCATTAAGGAGTTCCTGGACCATTTTTTCAATTTCATTTTTTTTTTAAAAGGGGTGGCGATATAGACGGATATTGGGAGGAAGGCTTCCGGGTACAAGGGGAATGGAATGATCATGAACACCACGAGAAGGAGGGAGTCCTTGGGGAGTGGAAAATACCATTTGATGTTTAGAAAGGAGGGCTTGGAGGTCTTGCAGGACCAAGGGTGTCTCTGTTGCTTGTATGGCATGGAGTTGGGCAATAACACCAGAATGACCTTTTTTGAGCAGCTTTTCCATGTGATGGGAACTAATGATCTCAGGTGAACCCACGGTGATGCCTTGGAATTTATATTGGTGGCTCTCCTAGTCGAATTTCATGGTTAATTCCTTAAAATCCATGAGAATGGGACCCAAAGTCCTTAGCCAATCTGCACCCAACACAATGTCACAACCACCCATGTTGATAGCAAACATATGGGATTTTAGGTGGTATTCACCAATTTGGATACGCACATTTTCACAGTGCCCTCCACATTTCATGGAACCACCATTGGCAATCATGATTTGGAAATTGTTGACGGCATGGATGTAGCAATGAGTTTCTTAGGCAATGCGGCGATGAATAAAATTATGAGTGCTTCCACTATCAACCAGAATGATGACCTTTCGATGCTTGATGTAACCGATTAACTTCAGGGTTTCGGGAGTGGAGAAGCTAGTGAGAGCATTGAGGGAAATGACCAGTTCTACTTCGGGAGGGTCTGAGGGAGGGGTTATGTCAGTGGTTTCAGGTGACTCAGACACAAGGGGAGTTTCAACATCCTCTTCTGAAATATCCTCGGAGATGGCCATAAAAATATTTTGTTCCTTACATTTGTGGCCCAGGAAATATTTGTCATCACAGTTATAACAAAGGCCTTTGAGTTGGCATTCAACCATTTCATCCCTGGTCAATTTTTGGATCTTTAGTGGGGCAGAGGGAGTAGTGGGATTTACAGGTTTAGGGCGAGGGATAAAAGAGGGTTTTCAGTTTTGAGAAGATACAACCTATTGTGCTTATTTATCTTTTTTAGTAGCCTCCACCCAACTTGGAGGTCGAGCCATGAGGACATGGTCTCTAATCTCATCCTTGAGGCCACTGATAAAACACTCTCGAAAAAAGGCATCGGTCATGCCCTCTGTTCGAAAAGCCAGGCGCTCAAAGGAAGCTATAAAGTCTTCTATTGTTCCTAATTGTTTTAACTTTGTCAAACGGCCCAAATGGTTGGTGTCAGTGTCAAATCATTCATAAAGCTCAGCCACAAAGTGTGTCCAAGCAATATACCCTTGACGGGAATTTTTTCTCCATTGCCACCATTGCCAACGTTCTTGATCTAGATGGAGAACACCATACCGGAGTTTGGCCAAGTCATCTGTAATGTCGTATAAAGAGAAATAATGTTCCATTTGGGTTACCCAACCAGTGGGTTCCAAGCCATCAAATTTGGTCACATCCACTCGTGGAAAGTGTAGGTCATGTTGAAAGTGATGGTGCTGAAAGTTATGGGAATGAGAGGAATGTTCACCTTCAATATGGGGAGGTGAGTCAGAGGAAGGGTTATCTGTAGGGATATTCAGTTTGGTACAGAGTGATGAAAAGACAGATTCAAGCTGGGTGGTCAGTTCTTGTTTGACTTCCTCCATTAAGGACTGCATGGTTGTATTGATGGTTTCAAAATTGGCACTGAGTTGTTTCACTTCTTGTTGGGTCACGGTAAGACTATATTGCAAGGTATTGAAGCGAGCTTCCAATTCTTGGCTACGGGTATGGGCCATGAGGATGAGGGAACTGAAAAGGGGTGAGTGGGGTCAGAAATTTTTGCCGAAAAATGATATGTATGAAGGTGATAAGGGAGAAGAGGTGAATCCAATGGAATAGGTCTCAAATAATGGTGAAACAATTTCCAGACTCTGGTCTAAAGAGTATTGCAGAGATGAAAAATTTTTACACCTGTGGAGTTATACTCCGGTCTGAAGAGTACTGCAGAGATGAAATCCCCAAATTCTTAACCAGGAAGAAAAGTGCAGTGATTTGGCAACCCGAACACAGTTGTGCGACAATAGATCTTGTCTGTTTTAATTTGTTTATATTTTTGTCCCCCAAGGGTTAGGTATTCAAGGGTTCTACAAACAAGGGTTTTCCCTGTGCTATAGCTCTCTGATATATGTGCGGGGTCCAACAATAGTACTCGGCCCAATATCTCATGGAACTAACTAAGGAGGATAGACCATACCCTTAGTCGTACTACCCGAATACCCAGGTACTAGAGAGTATCTTCCCCAGTGCTGTTCTCGGTGGCACTATAGCAGTCAAGCGGTCGATTGGTTTATCTAAAGAGGGCTTCAAAAAATCTAGGCTGATTTATACACAGGTGTTGTCTAATGCGCTACCACTCGAAGGGGTACCAACAGGGGTTATAGGGTGGCCAACAGATGTGCACTTAAGAACCACTTGTATTTCCTGCGTGTATGAATCCCTCAACTGCAGGTTTATGTGCATAATGATAGATCTCTATGGCTTAAATACACTGGAATTATCTCTACTCTGAAAAACAATTTACCCACAACTTCTGCCAAGGAAAGTGCTTTGATACCACTTGTAATATACCAGATATAAAAAGTATGTAGTACAGAAATAAAATGCTAGAAATGGCAGAATAACAATAATATAACCAGCATAATCTCGACAATAACACAGAAATGATAAAAGAACCACAACAAAAATAGCACTTTGATTCAGAAAGCAATGTTCACGAGCCTCTTCGAGGGGGCAACCTCCAGTCGAGCAGTGCTCTATTACAATAATCTCCAAGCTAGGGTTCTAATACCCTCGACTCCTATTTATACTAAATATGTCTCTCAAAAGAAGCATCTAGAGGAATATCCCTCTAGAAGTGGAAGCTTCTATTAGGTCTTCTTACATCTTCCTTATTCTATTTTATTGAAAGTCCTTATTAATATTGACCTTTATTTCATCCGAATATATTATTCTACCTATGTGAGGGTTAGGACCCTAACATCAAGGGTCACAGAGGTGACGTCATGGGCCTTTCAAGTCCAACATCATAGTAGGAGGGAAATACCCCCCTCGGTCCAGGCCTGCCAGGATGTCTCTAGTGGAACGTCCTCCTCTCTCTCTGGTGCAAACCTCTAATCTATCTCTACCCCTGGCTGGGGTCTCAACATCCATCTAGTGGGATTTTATCTTTATGGAGGTATGACCTAATCATCTCCCCATGTGTACCTATCCATCGGGTGTGGCCCTGCAACAACAAAATGTACACCCTCCATGGGCTCATAAGTCATAGGGATCATAGAAATGTCAATCACATCTAATAATCAAGTTATTTAAACATGTGCATAAAACCCCCTTTTCCCAGACAATTTCTCAAAGACGTTATGCTATTCTACAAGCTAGGTTTGGAGAGGATGTCAGGAATTTCTATTAGGCTAATTCTCATTGGACGTGGGATGTTTCCAGGTGAATACAATAAGTGGATGAGGTAGTGAGGGATGTTTGATCAATGGGTGCAGTGATGACACTGGAATGTATGGCTTACCTGTGGATGCCTCTGAAGAGGGTGAGTTGCACCTTGTCATGGATGCAAATGTTTCCAAGACCATTCAATGCCTTTTATCTTTTTATCTTATTTACTTTTATTTCAAGAGACTAGTTAGGGGACACTTCCTTGGCATGGTGACCAGTGGTGACAATGTTACCCACAAGCATTTCACGGAGATGAGAAGGTTGGCTCGTGATGGGACCCCCTTTATCTTGGCTATGCCACCAAGAAACACTACCCTAGTGTGGTGACTAACTGGATGGTAGTGTCATACCACTACATGCCCATGGACCTAATAGGTTGGCTCATGATGAGACCCCCTATCCTCCAACTAGGTCTTGATTTTGTTATTTTATAGGTCCCTCTGTTTCTTGCTGAGAAGCCTTTTATTTCTTTCTCAGGGATCCCTAGGTGAAGCATCTGAAGGTTTTGTTCTTTTGGATTTTATCTTTTTCCAGCTACTTTTACCCTCCTTTAGCCCCTTCTTCCCACAAGGTAAGGTACAACCCTTTGCTAGCTTGGAAAACCCAATGCTCGAACTAGTGTAGGGGATGGATGAGAGGGAAAAAGAAGAAAAGTGATAATTATGGTGGAATGGATGATGACCTTTCATGAACCCACCTAGTGGAAACTCAAAACCTATGGGAACCAACTTGTTAGGGAATCCTGTCATTCCCCCCTGGTATGGACAAGTGGAAATGCATAAGGTCCAAGCACAAGTTAGAAGTAAAAATAATTAAATGCACATATTCAAATGTTTTGAGAATCAGAGTGACACATACCATGATACCCAGACTCATTACCTCATGGAGCAAGACCCACTGTTGTTGAAGGACCAGGTCGATGGGATGGATGTTGTCGTTGATAAGATGGAGGCACTAAAGAAGAAAGATGGGCCCTCCAGGTCCAGGCTCAAGTCAATATGGCTCTCGGTACTCCATGTCTAGGACTTGTGGGCCTCGAGACATAATCTCCTTAGTTATCCCTAGGCTAGGGGATAACACATCCCATAGCTCTATAGCTTCTCAGTTGAAGTAAACATAAGACCCTTCAAAGCATGGGTTCATAGAGAAGCAATACACATTTCTACTTGAATCATTCAATACATAACTCAGTCATAAACATATAAATATACTCACTCATCATTTCCATTTCAACACACAGAGTATGAAAATACTTATCAGAAAACCAAAGTTCATGAAACAACTGTTGAAAGGGGTACCTATTTCCACCCAACTATAAGCACAGCCACTCCTGAATGGATTTATCGTTGATGACCCCCAAGCTAGACCATGATGCTCTGACAAAGACTCTTTCTTCTTGCTCAACGATAGTCAGGGATGGAGGTTACTCTCCTCCTCCCATGGGATCTTGGCAACCAGTTTTCTCTATACCAAGCAAGGAGGTCTGCACGAGTACTTCCACAATCACTCGTCGGCCCCGTTTATTAGCTTGTAACAAAAAAACTTTCCATAGCTTCTTGCGCCTAGAATGAGCTTATTTCTCAGTTATTCATTGAACCAAAGAGCTACAACCACTCTTTTCTCTTCTCAAGATTGGTATTTCAACTCTATTCTCTTCGCAGATCTATTTTTTTTCGCTTTCTTGCCTCTGCCCACGAATTACCTCTTTTCTTTCCTTCCTCGGCAAGGTTGTGTGGGTCTAAATCCCTAGCTCGTGCTCAAGTCTAGAAGTCTTGCAGATGGGTACTCTGCCCCATCTCCTCATTAACTCTTGAGGAGGACTCTTCCAGCTACCACTCTGACTGGTAATTCATTTCTGAGTCAAAGAACTATTCTAGGTCTGAGCCATTAAATCCATTAAGGTACTAGTTTGGCAGAGGGTCATCTCAACCACTTCTGGTTCCCCTCACCATCTCTCTCATAGAATCCATGGTCTATCTTGGAAAACCCCCTTTTCAGCAGTTATGCAACACCTTTCCATTTTCTATTAATAAAAGAAAATACATACATTGACCTTTTATAACAAAAAGGTTCATCAAATCCAACATTCACACATATCTAGTCTTCCATCGTCTCTTGGCTAGTTATAGTTATATTTAAAAACTAGGGGAAACAAGGGTATTACAAATTTGAAGTTCATGTGAAAACATGATGCTCTCCTTTGGATTTCCAATCTCTATTGAAGTAAGTAATACATGAAGCATTTTCTAAAAGAAAACAAAGTTGTTGGCTAGTTGTCACCTCTAGAGAATATCCCTTGATATCTAGGTATATAACTTCAATGAGAACTAAATAAACTAAGTTTGAGATGATTGAGGCTCTATACAAACCATTTCCCATTGGAAAGGATATTGGCATGATCAATGAACCACTTATAGATTTCTACCAAACATGCAATCAATGAACTATGTGTCCTCTTCTTATCCTTCTTTGAGATCTACTTTCCTTAATTCCTTTCATCTTGGCATCAAATAGATCTATCCTCAAAACATGTCTAACTTATCTCATCTTATTCAACTAACTATTATGAATATTCCTCTTGGTTACATTCCATAGCCTACAACTACACAATTTTATCCAATACATCGACCCCTTCTTCTTCTCATATTTCACCTAATTGAAATAACTTATGTCAGATATTTCTCATAACTTATCTCATCTTATTCAACTAATTTTTATGAATATTCCTCTTGGTTACATTCCATAGCCTACAACTACACAACTTTATCCAATACATTGACACCTTCTTCTTCTCATATTTCACCTGTTTTCCCCACTCATCCTCCAAAAGTCTTGTTGCATTATCTTCCCTTGTTGACTCATCGTTGGCATATGTGACCTTTCACTTACATGATTACCTTATTTCTCTTGGATAACACCATTTGAATGCCCCTAGCATATTGATTATTCAATTATAGGATGATTCATAATCTTGGATTTTTCGAACCTTTGAGCAGATTTTTATGCCTTCAAATATTGATCTAACTTGAGATGCACATTGAAACTGTGGGATGTACCTATGTTAATGCCTCATTCCTAAAAACTTAACCACATATACACCTTTGGTTTAAGAGTATTATTAATATTCCACAAATCCTTCCAGCACCAAGCATCCTCTTTTTGGAAAAGTTCTGCAATTCACCAAGAAGGAAGGGAAAAACAAATAGTTGATCCAATATATTTAATAATTTACTCGTCATTCTCTTCATCGGCACCGACATTAAAAGCATTCAATCGAGAAATTAATTTTTCCTTTATCTCTTCATAGGTTAGTTTCATTTTCAAGTAATGCTTCTACACTTTAGGGACATGTTTCTTAGTGTGTATGATTGGCGAGGCTGCTTGAATGGCAGTAGGCACTTTCTTATAGAACTCTTCAATGTTTCAGGTTCTATACCTTCATTAATATACTCAGAAAACTGGGAATGACACTTTGGAATTTCAATATGAATAGCCACCAGACAAAGAATGGCATTGGTTTGAAGTTAAAATGTTGTCAATTGATTAACATAATTTTCTTGTGACACATACAATTGTTTCTTTTCATACATTTGCATCTTGGTACACATATATAACATATATGGATCTAGAGGAGTTGTTGCAAATTGAGCCTCCAATTATGCCTCGCAAATGCTTCAGGTAGTCCAATGAAAGAAATAGAGGGACCCCTACTCTGATAGGGACTCCTATCTTGTCAGGGACCCCTGGTTCAACAAAAAACCCTAGTCACGTAGGGGCAACTAGTGAAGCAAGGGAGCTCAGTCAAACAAGGAGATCTAGTCATTCTAGAAGATTGTCAAATTCATCTAGATATAGTAAGGAATCATGAGAGAGAGCATAAACATGTGCAGGTGATGTAGCAGGCGATCCATTGCATGAAGGATCAATGTGATCCTTTGCTAGTGATGATTTAGGGGGAAGTTTTAATCAGTCAAGATTCAACATACACCCCCAATCACATCAAGAATGTATGGCTAGTAAATTGCTTTTATTTTTTATATAAATTAAGTGCATATGAACATGTTTTTGTATATTGTCGTAACTATATGCAAATTTTTTTAAATGTGTAGAGGATTCGTCTAATGTTGGGGGCAGTAATGAAGTAGAGGGTGAATATCAAGTAGAGGGTGAGGGTGAGGGTGAGAGTGAAGGTGAACCAAAGGTGAATTCTCATCAAAATGAATATTACACCCCTATCACCACCTATCCCTTAGACATTGGCGAGGAATTTCCTTAGGAATGAACTGTTGAATAAATGACCCTTCAAAACTTCACATCCCACCATGCAAAGTTGAAGCATTATCTTCAGCAAATGGATCTCCCTGTTGACAGCAAACACAACTTGGAGGTTGTTTTTCATTCTTTTCAAAACTTCATTGATATATATAAGAACCTTGGTCCAACAACCAGTACTTTCATTGATTTTATGAGGAGACGCAAGAGAGTGGTGATGAGCCCTGATAAATAGATCTAAATATGGAAAAGGGTCTCAAAAGAGAGAGCAAAATCATTGTTTAATTTTAAGGAAGGACCAAAGCGACTAATTTTGAAGGTGAAATATTTCAAGTGCCTTAACATTGCTATCGTCCATCTCATCGATTTTTGGCAACATATGGAAGATTTCCATGGAATGATGAGGTACCATATTATTTTGCGAGATTTATTTATGCAGAGTTTTTTGAGAATATGCACTCATCTTATACCGACCTACCATCCAAGTATTATGGTGTTGATAAAGGTCGAACGTATAATCGGAGAGGTGCATATTGAGATCCATCATTGCCTAGACCTCCACCACCCTTGGTATCTTGTCCACCAAGGGTGGTTTCTTTACCTTCAGAGATGGAGGCCACTTCACAAGATGGCAAGGACGTGAGGGATGCAATAGAAGATAATATAAATTCATCTCTTATTGGTATTGATGTTGGTTTGAATGAACAAAGAGTGTGATCTAGTGTCCATGAAATATTTGTTTACAAGACGGATGATGAGATAGAATGCATGAGCCTCAAAGAGGTACAGGATTATGTAAAGTTTTTTCATAATGGTTGGCAAGACTTAATAGGGTGTGAGAAAGAGGGCATGGGATCGGTATGTATTAAAATCAAGCCAAATGTTTCATGCATTTTATGATAATTCTTTTGTTATTTGATCCACTTCGTCGTAACTTTTGAATTAACACAAAATGTTTATGTTTATTAATTGCAATTCACTCGGATGTTAAATGATTCAACATTAAATTTAAAAATAGGGTCAATATGTTGGATTACTGAGAGGGGGGGTGAATCAGTAATAACGTAATTATAATCCTTTTTCTTCAAATGTTATATCAATGTAGAATTATTATCCAATAATGAACAGTAATAAATAAACAATCACACACATGCACAGTACACCAGTG
>ML808400.1:125905-138413 GCA_009831015.1 Picea engelmannii
GACATATGAGGGTCCTCCAACTTCGTAAGGCCATAACTCTCAAACCATGAGGAGTTATGTGACATTCTACATACCACCAGAAATGGAATGACATGTACTATCCATATAGAATAGTATTATCTAAAAATATATCATAACTCATATCGTTATCCATCAAACAAACTTTGGTCCATTACCCAAACTTGGGGTCTCCAACTTCTCATGGCCATAACTCTCTAACCATGAGGAATTATGTGACGTTCCACATACCACCGGAAATGACATGACAAGAACTATCCATCTAGGATATTTTCCCTAACAAATTCACTTTCTCTCATCTCATTATTCCATAATTAATCATGGGTTCTCTTACTCCACAAAGCATCTTCCCGTGAGGGCTTTCACCATAAGGGGACCACTTTGGAGTTCATCCATATTTACTTCTTATCAACCATGACAAAACAATAATGAGTCATATTTACATCAAACACTATTGGGTCCATTACCCAAAACTTTGTGCTATGGGTCTTTCTTCAAGGGTTGACATCAATGACAACCAACCTTAATCAACACAGTAGGCATGGGAGATTTCATGGAGGTTGGGACTTCACATGTATAATTTCATGTTTGAAACTTTTTTAGTTATGAAAATTCCAGTGTCAATCATTTAATTTTAATTAATTAAAATATTTAAAAATGTCCTATATGTACTTACACACACATATATAAATATGTATTATAGGGAAACCAGGAGGGAACCTTGGGTATGGAGTAGCCTTCTTTTTCCATTTTAGAAAATGTTTTGGTTGGTGATTCACAGGTATCAAGCATGTTTGAAAACTTGTAACTATGATTTGATTCATCATAATTTGATTGTAATTATTAGTTTTTTTTTCAATATAAGTACAATTACAATAATGTCTATATGCATTTCAAATCTATTATAGGCCAAATTGGAGGAGAGAGTGGTAGAGGAGAACCAATGAAAGGTTGGAAGGTACTCTTTTAAATTCTTTTAGGAATAATAGCAAAACAATGTTTTCCATATTGAAATAACCATGAACATCTAGTTGGCTACTGCAGAAGAGTCACCAATCACTTGGATATTTTAACCCCCCTTATCAATTGCTAGCTTCATTAGTAATTTCAAAACCTCAATTTATGCATATTTATTTGTACATCCCTCGTGACCCTCCTAAAACCAACCTTCTTTGTAATTTATATAATATGAATCATTTAGGAATAAAGTGGCTCATTTGCATTGGCATTGACAAACATGGTTTTTCATTGCAATCTAGGAGTATATTCCGATAGAGAAGGGTTATTGTACTAGACTAGTACATCATCCTCTTTGTTTTTGATATTATTCTTTTTTAATTGTTCAATATAAACCTTCCACTTATCAAATTTTCCACTTATAATGTTTATCAACTCATTAGTCTTCCATCCTTGTTTCCAAACAGATGTAGTAATTGAATCAACATTGTGTGCTAGTTTGTAAATTCTTTTTCTTTAAATCTTATTAGTCATATCCCCAAGGACTAGATATATACTTCTCCACATCTGAACCATGGACTTTCCCATATAACTCATGTGACCCTTGTCTACAAGTGTCCTTCTCTTATTTAGTTAGTACATTTGATGGAGATATGGACATGATTTCATATGTGTACCCTCATTGTAGGAAGATCATGCGATCTTCTAAATCCTAAAAAATTCTAATTGTGATGAGGAATATTAAACTTTTCATTTTCAGTTGTATCAACATAATTTATTGTTAGAAACTCAAGTTGATTGGAATCCAGATCCCTTTGTATTTCATCACACATCATAGTATTTCAGTTGATTTTATGATTAGCATTAGAGGAAGTAACATATTATGTGTTTGATTTGGAATAATAGATCAATTGAAAGGTTTCTACATATACCTTTGCTACAAAACTACCCACTTCGAGTTGACATTGACCATTATGGCTAAAAATCTATGGAAGTGGAAGAAGTATGATCAAATGATATGATATTGTTAAAGATCCTATAGATTGCTATGAATCTTGCAAATTACCTCACAATCATATCATGAACTCTTCCTTGGAAAATGCGTACATGATTAAGATATTATTGAATAGAGATGCAACATCCAAAGGAAAAACACCAATATTGTTAGTTGTGTTCCAACATTCTATTAATTGTCTTTTAATGTGATTCCAATACTTATATTCAACATGTTTAGAATATGTGATTCTCAAGAACATTTGTATTAACGACTCTTTATTAGTTTGTTAATAATAACCATGTATAAAAGGAGATATTTGCCTTCGATCAAGGGGAAAAAAATAGACAAGGAACAATGATGGAAATATATTATTGATTAAGGGATTGTATCCCCTGTGATCTTGGGTCAGGATCACAACAAAGCAAGACTAAGTGGTAGAGGTAAATATCTCCCCTCAAACGCAAACACACAAAGGCTAAAGAAAAAAACTACTTAATTAGGAGTAGGTAGGGATAGAGAAGAGAGAAGGAGAATGCCTTATTCTCTTGATTGATGTTGATCCCAAGCTCCAATCTGTCGAAGAGCTCTCAGTCTTATGTTGAAACTAGCTTGCAAAAAGGACACAGAACAAGTGATGCTACGAAGGTAGTTATCTCATCAAAATCATGTGCATGTTAGAAATTAAATTCAAAGTACGTATATAGATAAACATACAATGAAGACAATAAATTAGGGGGGAAAAAACTCTTTATTAACATTAAGAGGAAAAGTTACAACCGTGTCCTACTTCTGGAACCATCTTGAAGCCAATTGTCCGGGTTCCTCCAGGAATCCTCAAGCATCAACTCAACCAAAGAAAAATTCCTTCAATGACTCAGATAGAGATAAGGAGACACTCTATAGTCATATAAACTGAGAAGGAAGTGTTGCAAAAGGAGTTTCCATACTAGAGGGGGTGTTACTTAGATAATTATAGGGAAGGGAGGATTACTAGATGTTAGCAGCATAAATTTGCATGAAATGACTTGACTTCTCCTTAGCCCTCAATGATTGTTTTATATCATCCCAAAGAGGTTTGGGGACTTAGATTATGTCGTGTATGGGTAAGGGTCATTGGGAAACGAGTCCAACCGAAAAACCCGCCTGAAAACATGGGATTATTTTATTTTTCACAAGTTTTTAGGGAATCCATGGGTGGCAATGTTGTAAAGTGTGGATGTCCACATGTTTCACAAGGAAAACCCATGGATATACTCTTAGGGCATGTTTTTAAAGTAATTTTGAGAGGTCCTTTGGGGGAGAAGTCTAGCAAGCAGTAGGAAAGGGTTAGGCCATGGCACAAAAGAATAAGTGTGGCATTTTGTGCTATAACATATGCCCCCTAATGTGTGAGGTCAGAAGGGAAAAATGATGACTGAAATACATTATGAAATCTGAGAGGCGAGGATCCATCGAAGAATCCATGGAGGTTCCTGAACAATTGATCCAACAACAATAACCATCAACAAGGATCAAGCAAGATTTTTGTTTCCCAAGTCAGACATACCTATGCTTAAAAATGATGTAAGCATTCCCACCAAAGAAAATACACTGCATATCCATGGCATATAGAAAATACAACTAAATTCCATGGCCATGAATAGTACATAGTGGATCCATGTGATATAGATGAAGTAGAAAGCATGGAAACGAAGAATAAAAAGTGGATCCATGTCAAAGTAGATCATGGCCACAAATAAATACACAGTGGAGCTATGTCTCAAAATAAAAAATAGAGGATAATTGGGACCAAGGCAACAAATGATCTGATCCTCTATAAGTATTATTCTATGAGGTGGCACCATATGATTCGAGAAGGAGCAAAAAATATGTGATGCTTGTACTTCACCTGAAATGTTCACTATGATCTGTCGTGGTACAAGTATATACTATGTAAACAAATGAGTCAAATTCGAACACAATGAGAAACCATTTGATTACCATTCATTGAGGTATACCGTTAAAAAATGCGAGACAACCCATCGATAATGATAATGGGAGTCAATTTACCATGGTACTATCTAAAAAGTGTGAATGAATGAGTTGGCATCGAACACCTGGTAGAAACTATAATCAAGGGACATTGAGGTATTCCCAATATCAATAGCGAGGGAACCTTCCACTGATGACTGCAAGCCCCAAGGTACCAAAACATAACTCTAGATCCCTCTCCCAGAACAAGATGTGTCAAAGTTGATGGGAGGGAACCCTCTGGAAGGAAGGCATTAAGGCATCCTCCATCATCTAGCACGAGGGGTGGCGAAAGGCCAAAGATTTGGAAAAGATCAGATGAAGAAACTGATACTCATGATGATGAGACTGACTTGGGAAGGTCTGTTTGCAAGGTCACATGCTAACTGCAGAATGGTCGACACAGGTTGAAAAATTTACCTTGAACATATGCATGACACATTATTTGATTCAGAAAGCATGGCCATAAGTTGGGATACATTTGTGACACAGGAGGCATTATGGCCACAAATAAATACATTATGAAGCTATGTCTCAAAATCAACAACAGAGGATAATTGGGACCAAGGCAACAAACGATCTGATCCTTTGTGAGTACTAATATATGAGGTGGCACCATATGAGTCGAGAAGGAGCACAAAATATGTGATACTTGTACTTCACCCAAAGATTTCACTATGATCCGTCGTCGTAAAAGTCTACACTATGTAAATAAATGAGTTGAATTCGAACATAGTGAGACATCATTTGATTATCATTCATTGAGGTATATCGTTAGCAAATGCGAGACAACCCATCAATAATGATAATGGGATTCAATGTAACATGGTACTATCTAACAAGTGTGAATGAATGAGCTGGCTTTGAACACCTACTAGAAACTATCGAGCAAGGGACATTGAGGTATTCCCACTATCAATAGTGAGGGAACCTTCCACTGATGACTACAAGCCCCAAGGTACCAAAACATAACTGTAGATCCCTCTCCCAGAACAAGATGTGTTGAAGTCAATGGGAGGGAACCCGCTGGAAGGAAGGCACTAAGGCATCCTCCATAATCTAGCACGAGGGGTGGTGGAAGGCAAAAGATTTGGAAAATATCAGATGAAGAGATGGATACTCATGATGATGAGACTGAATCAGGAAGGTCTATTTGCAAGGTCACAGGATAACTACAGAATGGCCGAAACAGGTTGAAAACTTTACCTTGAACATAAGAACGACACATTATGTGACTCAGGAAGCATAACCATAAGTTGGGATACATTTGTGACACATGAGGCATCAACAAATGCTCCATATAGTTGTAAGAATAACCAACTGGGGGAGGAAAAACTCAAAGTGAGAAAAAGTCTTCTAAATCCATACTAACCCAAAATGATGAGATGTTGACTCAAGATTGTGCTTGGTTCAAGGGCGACAAGACTACTTCCAACAAAAGAGATAGATGTNNNNTCATGTTATAAAGCATGAAAAAGAATAAAAGAATTCTTATTGTATAGTGGATGAAACGAGTGTCGCGAGAAAGAAAACTAGTCCCAGAGCGCAAGGAACATACCTATGTTCAATGCAAAGAATCATGTGCAGTATAAGGACACTCGGGGGATGTTCCCTACAGGGATAAGGTATTGAGTCGGAAAGGCATAAAATCTGAGGCTGGGAACTGATAGGAATGCATAGGCAAGTGGTTTAATGAGAGCATGTTGAAGCTTGCATTAGGCCTAAAAGCATGAGCAATCAATATGCAGATGCAACTACGACTCAACTTCAAAAAGTACAACTCTCCATAATGGTTTTTTTCACAAGTTTAGTCTCCAAGGCTCGAAAAAGAATAAAATCATACCAAGGAGAACTCTTCAGGTCACTCGAGCCAGAGTATTCCTTTTTCGTACATAGTCCAGTCGGTCTGGAAAAGAGTTAAACTTATAATGAAAGGAATCCTCTTCAAAACCTTTTTAACGAGTGTGAAAGAGACAAGATCACTCGACTATCTTTTCATTTTTAAGGAGTCTAAAAATAGCTTAACTATGGAATCTCTTGTCCTTTTTTGTAAAGTTAGTCCCCTAAGCCCAAAAAAGTATAAAACACAACTAAGGAGAACTCTTCTAGCTCGTATACTAGAGCATACCTTTTCCGTAAGTAATCTTTCCTAGTCCGAAAAAGGGGTAAACATTTGCTGGACAAATGTTCCTTTAGGTCCATTAACGAGTGTACAAGGAATAACTTCACTCCAAAATATTTTTAATTTTAAGGAGTTTGAAAAGAGCTTAACTATGGACTCCATAAGATAGGGGTCCTATGGGGAAAAGGACAGAATGAAAGAGAGTAAGAAGCATGAAGTTCAAACGCAAAATCATGGCGGGACTACACCAAGACCCCCGAGCCTAAAAAAAAATTGCAAAATGAGCACCAAAATACAAGGGGATTCTAGACTAGAGTTCTCATGGAAGGTAGGCTCTACCACATGAATTACGAAACTTATAAACAACAGATAAGGTTATGTGTCACAACTCAGTGGGGTCGATCATAAGGATGAATGAATCAAGAAACGGATAATGCAAAAATGCATGGATAGGAAAACCTAACCTATATGTCAATTTCAAGATCATTACATATCAAGACAGATCGACATGGAAGAAAAGGTACCAAAGAAAATGTCTCCAAATTCCTGTATATAAGAACGAAAACATGTACCCAGAAGTTAGTAAGTCCAATATAAAAACCTCTGATAAAGACAAGTATTAAGGAATACATAACTTGAAAACCAAAAACCCTAAAAATATAGTATGTATAGAGGACTACATAGCCTTCCAAATTTTGCATAGTAGTTCTCTAGGAAGAACCTGTTGCTAGGCTCGAGCCAAGGGCTTCTTTGGTAAAAAACCTGTAAAGCTTCCAATTCAGGTCGAGGTCGACGATCCATAAACATAGCTTCAAGGATAGACTCATATGAAGGAAACTCAATATCCATGAAACCGAGGCTTGACAACTCACAAATACTAAGGGTCAAGGTCTTACAAACAACAAGATCAGACTCAAGAGGAAACACCAGATTACTCGGGTGAATAGGGGGAAGCAAGGGATCCCATGCCCCCATCAGATAAAAAACTTGATCAACTATCGATACTTTGTCTCAATAAGGAGAACATAACTGTAAAGGATCCTTCTTAGGAGCAATTGAACACCGAGTATAAGGTGCCACATAATTCACCCGTGGCGGGGAAGAGTCTACTCGAATACTAGGAACACACAAAGGGGAAACATGAGGTAAATCCTAACCATGATGGTGATTATCAAATGAAAGATGATCAATAGTGACTATGCTTACATTGTGAGGGAAATGCATAACACGAAAGAGCGTAGACACCACATCATTCATTTCATACACATAATCATGCCCAAGAAGAAAATTAAAGTCTAAAGGGCCTGGCACCACTAACAGATCAACTCAGGAAGTCTTCCCACCTAACGTCATAGGAAACTGAGGAATAATCCTCATGGATTCGCTAGTACTTCTTTCAAAATCCAACATCTCACTGGTAGCTGACACTAGCTTAGGAGAACCCAAAGCTTTCCAAGACAAGGATGATAAAAGAATTGCATAGGATCCTTCATCTACAATAGTTCAATGAATACCTAATTCATTAATTCCCACCATTATCTATAAGGGTGCATAAGAAGGAAGACCAGTGTCTACAAGATCATTCCAAACAAAGGAAACCATCCTAGGACTTGGAGGGGGCTCACTCGAAGAGAGTGGAATGCCCCCTTGTTTAGGAGGTACTAAACTAGAAATGTTAAGGACATGGTCGAAGACACATCACTCTCCAAAAGAGGAGTGGGATCAACCAAAGATTGCATTAGAGAGATCACCTCCTCCTTAAACCTATCACTCTCCAAGAGAAGAGTGGGATCAACCAAAGATTGCATCAATGCAACCACTTCCTCAACTACTGGTTCAATAGGATACGAGACAACATGGTCAAGGGATGCATCACCCCCCAAAATGAGAGTGGTTTTGGTCGAAGATTTCATTGGCATGATCGCTTCATCAACCAAAGATTTATTAAACTGTTGGGAAACCGAAGATTGCTCAGAACTATAAGGGCCTCCAAACAAGGATCATGCTTCTTGTTCCACAAAAATAGTAGGGCACAAATGAGTAAGGTGATATCCTTTGCAAATCTTATAAGGGAACTTGGGCTTATATTTTGTACATCTATGCTTCTCTACCATTTTAGTTCCCCCAGCATGACTTGCAGTGGTCGGTGGGTTGCCCCCAACATGACTAGTAGAGGTTGGTGACAAGAATCCAACATATGTCAAAAAGGTCGGTGACTCGATGCTAGTATGACTAGTAGTGACTGGAATTTTTCCCCCAACATGACTTGCAGTGCATGGTTGCTTGTATTAAACATGACTCATAGAGGTTGTTGACAAATCCCCAACATGACTAGCATAGGTTAGTGAGTGAATGTCAGTATGACTCGCAGTGATTGGACTTGTACTTCCAACATGACTAGCAGAGGTTGGTCTCTTTCCCCCAACATGACTTGTAGAGGCTGGTGACAAGTCTCCAACATGACTAGAAGAGTTTGGCTACTTCTTTTTCTTACCCTTCCTCTTCCTATTCCTTTTAGACTTGTGGTTACTAGTATAAAAACTTTCACCGGAAGGGGGAGAGGAGGAGAAGTAACCTTTGCGGATGTAGAAGGTGAAGCATCAAAATTCGTATGATGCCCCTAACATAAGGTGCTTATCTGAGAAGCATCAAGAGCATTTGGGACATCTAGAGTGGTACACAACCAAACTGATAGTCCTACATTCAACCCAGGAATGTTCAAAGTGGCCATCAAGGGGCCACCAACATTTCCAAAGAAATGAAAAGCTCAAGAATCCCCTTGGGAAGGGGTCCCTTGGTTGGTATCCTTAAGAACTTTGGCCATATCGTTCTTATGCACAAGTTCATCCCTTGCGGGATTGTTCATGTCCATAAAAGTCTCACGCAGTGATTATGGTGAACCAATGGTATAAAAACCCATGCCTTCTAGGAGGCGGCTCCACACTTTCAAGAGAAAGACTAGGGGTCCTTCCCGACCAGTGGAGTGTTTGGTCAACCACCATGAATCAATGATCCAAAAGTGGTGACACTGAAACAACCTAAGGCCAACTACACAAAGAATCACTCCAATAAAAATCCCTAAGAGAAACATCGCAAGCAAACAATTTTTCCAAATCTTCAGCCTAGGTGGATGAGGTCCTAAGTCCAAATAAATGAAAAAGTGAAAAGGGACCTTCTGGACAAAGGCATAGGTTGATCAAGTCCCATGGACCAATGAACGAAGGAGTGAGAAGCAATTATCCCGAACTCCACTAACCAGCGTTATCTGGTGCAAGTACCCACACTTTGCAGGGCACCCTCTAGTAGTACTGAAAAGTGTGATACAAAATCTACCCCAGCTACCACGACAAGCCCCTGCAGTCACCTCTAAGATCCGTAGGAAAAGCCACTAAGGTTATCAATTCACAGTCATCTTCTGGGGGGTATAGTTGACAGTCGAGATAGAACATATGGGCAGGGTAACAAATCTCGAAGCTTCGAAAGCATCGCCTCTCACATAGGTAAAGGAACTAGTGAAATCCCCAATATACGATCTCTCCACTACCCTTAGTCAAGCTTCAGAGGGGCAATCTCCTCGACTCTCCTTCACGTGACCTTAAGTTTAGCTCCTTTGTTAGAGTAGGCTCCCAACCATACTTATACAACAATCGGATTTGAGATTCTCCCTAGCTCAGACTCATATTTTTTTTTCGTCCTTGGAGAGTTATCTATCCAATCCTAATCCAAGGCCCTAACTCTAAACTTCTTTGTGAACCCTAGAAACAAAGTCTAGTACATTTTAAGTTTAGCGTTCATTTTAGTGTTTGTTTTTACTCAAAAGGGTATGGAGGTGCAACTAATGTTGTTTGAGACTCTTACAAAAAATAAACTTATAAGAACACTGGCAAAGAAAACTTTACACTAATTCTTCAAATGAAAAAGAGTTTCACAAAGAAAATGCATGAACAATCCTTCAAACCTTAAAAAGAAAAAAATCATTTTCTAATGCAAAATGCAAAAGAGGCAAACAAAAGGATTTTTTTTTTCTTATTTTTCTTTTGAAATGCTTTCTAGATGAGAAGAAAAAAGAAACCTATACTAACATCTTTTTATTTTTCAAATAACAATGCAAACCATGCAAAGAAAGAAAGAAACTTAACTATCATAAAACTAGGTTTTTTTTTCAAAGAAAAACTAACAAAAGACTCTAAAAGAAACTGCAGAATACACGATTCATGCCCCCCCCTCCCCCCCGACCATGAGGGGGAATTTTTTTCAAAATGAAAATCATTTTACTTAAAAATGCAAGCTAAAAATAAGCCAAGAATGCTAGGAAACCAAGAGTAAGGTCTTTTTATTTTTCTGTATAATATAGCTTCAATACTCAACAAAGCAAATCCAAACAGAGACTCAAGATAGCTCAGGTGACTGATCAAACCAAGCATTCAACCCAGAAAGGAAGAGAAATTTTAAAAAATTTCAACTTCACATAGGTCCGTGGCTGTGTGCAGTACAAATCGTGGATATATGCAGGCTGTAGAGATGCAACTCGCAGATGTAGATGTATGCATGCTACATAAAAGAAACTCGCGGATTTCTAGGTAAGTTCAGAAAATAAAAAATGCCACTCTGAAATGGAGGGCTTAGGGACTTAGCAATAGGTCCTACAAGGCTAAAAGACTCTATAAAAGACTCAGAAACTAACAGAAAAGGACAAAGCAAGCAAGCAAGACACCTCAACCAAACTAACCCAACTAGGAGAATCCCCAGTGGAGTCATCAATTCTGATTAAGGGATTGTATCCCCTGTGATTTTGGGTCAGGATCACAATAGAGCAAGACTAAGTGGTAGAGATAAATATCTCCCCTCAAACACAAACACACAAAGGCTAAAGAAAACAACTACTTAATTAGGAGTAGGTATTGATATAGAAGAGAGAAATAGAGTGCCTTATTCTCCCATTTGATGTCGATCCCAAGATCCAATCTATCAAAGAGCTCCCAGTCTTCTGTTGGAACCAGCCTGTAAGAAAGACACAGAACAAGTGTTGCTACGAATGTAGTTATCTCATCAAAAGCATGTGCATGTTATAAATCAAATTCAAAGTAAGTGTATAGATAAACATACAATGAAGACCATAAATGACGTAAAACAAACTCTTTATTAACAGTAAGAGGAAAAGTTACAACCTTGTCCTACTTATGGCACTGTCTTGAAGCCAACTATCTGGGTTCCTCCAAAAATCCTCAAGCATCAACTCAACCAAATAAAACTTCATTCAATGACTCAGATAGAGATAAGGAGACACTCTATAGTCATATAAACTAAGAAGGAAGTGTTGGAAAAGGATTTTCCAGACCAGAGGGGGTGATACTCAGAGAATTATAGGGAAGGGAGGCTTGCTAGATGCTAGCAACATATCTTTGCATGAAAGGACTTGACCTCTTCTTATCCCTCAATGATTATTTTATATCATCCCAAATAAGTTTGGGGAGTTGGATTCTATTGTGTATGGGAAAGGGTAGTTGGGAAATGAGTCCAACCAAAAAACCCGCCTGAAAATACAAGATTATTTTATTTTTCACAAATTTTGAGGGCATCCACGGGTTGCAATGTGGTAAAGCACGGATGTTCGCGTGTTGCACTAGGGAAACCCACATATATGCTCTTAGGGAATGTTTTTAAAGTAATTTTGAAAGGTCCTTTGGGGGAAAAGTCTAGCAAGCAGTAGGGAAGGGTTAGACCATGACACAAAAGCATAAGTGTGGCATTTTGTGCTATAAGAATTATGATATTTTCAAATATAATATAAATATCTATTTTCCCATTTTATTTTAGTTCCATGAGTGGTTTGTATTCACATTGATGTTTAGATTATTAATTTAAGTTCATTGTTGGTGTAATATGCCCCATCACCCTATTCTATAGAGGTAGGGCCCACTTTAGAGGAATAAGTGTATCTTAATAATTTATTTTATATACTTTGATAGGTTTCTTTTGAAAATAGTAAATCAACCACATGCAATTATCGTAGCCTATATTTTAAGTCCAAATTTGCTTACATATGTTTTCTATATAAGTGTTTTTATACAGTAGAATTTCAATTATGTGAATGTGTGCCTTTAGATAAGATTTGTAGCTTCATTCATAGTGATTTATTAATATACGTGTATGGTTTTTTTTCCTTTCTATTCCTCTTGGTAGTTGTGGGCATAGGCAATGGTAGAGTAAATATGATTGCAACTCTTTAATGAAGCACATTCAAGAACAATCTAATGTTTTTATTTTTTGAAGATTCGTGGAAGATGTATCTTTTACCCATCAAATAGTCTAAATTTAGATTACTATTATCAATGATACAAGATTGTATCTATAAAGGTTACATCTCTCAATGACACTTTATTCCACACCAATTAAAACTCTTG
>ML808400.1:155800-187322 GCA_009831015.1 Picea engelmannii
CCAAGAATAAACATAAGGTTTATTCATTAAGAAATTGTTGCCACATAAATTATAAAAGAAATAAATACATAGTAATACATGGAAGATAATACTCATCATAAGAGGACTTATCGCCATGATTCATGTATCTATTATTTAATACATATTATCAATTTTTAAGATGAGAGATTAAGATTGGAAATATGGACCAAGTGGGAGAATGTAAGCTCCTGTAATCGTATTGAACCGTCGGAGCTCATTCGGAAACCAACCTACCGGAACCGCCTTAATTGTATTGAACCGCTGCTCCCTTCACTGTTTAAACTGCCAACAGTTCATTCGGAAACCAATCCGAACTGTTTCTCAACTGCCACAGCTCGTTTGGAAACCAACTGGAACCATTTTCTCGTTTGGGAGCTTCTGGAATGGTCCATTACTCCATCTACGGTTCTCTAACTAAATTAATGTGGAACAGTTAACACATAGCCAACAGAAGCTTGATGGAAGCTTGGCTATAAAGACTTTTGTTTGGTTCCCAAGCTTGCTTAATTCATTCAATTTCCCTTCAGTCTTACACCATCAATCAGAGTGAGCAGAGCTTGGAAGTGCCATACTGAAAGCAAAATTAGTGTGGAACTGGGAAAACTTCTACAACAATTAGTCAAACTCAAGTAGCATCAATGGTCGGAGGTATGATCCATTTGACATCTAAATTTTGATTCTTTTGAAGAAGTTTTTCTTCTGCATATTTTAGAATTGAATTAAAGCTAACATCACATTCTATTCCTATGTTGTTCTGATTTATTTAGCTACATTCTATGGATTTTTTACGTTAAACCTTCGTGTCATTATTAAGCCTCATATATGCTCTGTAAAGTTGCATTCTGACCAATATCAAATTCGTATGGCTCAGTCTGTATATTCATCATGATCACTGGATCCTTGTAAACTATCATCATGGGTCGAATCTCCTCATTTACAACCCTCTATTTCCTGCCAGAAACTTCCATCCGTTATAAACCCACGTTCAATATCTTTAGGCTTCACAATCAGAAAAGTCTCTGAAGGAAGAAAAGTAATGGTTTCGTATGCAGGCATTCGTCAGGGTCCTGGAAGCTTGTCGATGGAAAAAGGGCTTGTAGCAGAGGAGGAAGAAACAAATCATTCCTTACAGGTAATGATATTCGCATCCTTTATTTGTGAATATAACACCTACTGTACGAGAAGAAAAAACATGAAAACCCCTCTGTCTTTCTCTCAACAATCTAACATGCTTGTCACAGAGTGTATACTGTGAAATTTTGCACTTCAAGCCACCTATGTATATCATTGCAGATCAACAAGTTTTCTTGTATATATAGAAGATTTCTTCTCTGTATTGGGTTACAACTTACATCTTTATCTCCCTTCTCATCAGTGTTCATGTGCATCGCCTTTCTGCACCATCATGTTACAGAAATTAATGTGCAACCATCCTTGTTGTTTAGTTACTGATATTGTTTTCACCGCTTCAGACAGAATTCCTATTATTTAGTTACTGATATTGTTTAGTTACTGATAATTACAAAATCCACGCTAACACAATGCACAGAGTCCATAAAATCATCATAAATACAAAAATATAGCCATTTGGGTAACTAAACACAAGAATGTAACAAAAATGTTCGGGGAACACTGCCCACCCACTTGTTGGTTGGTCTGGATCATGGTCCACTCGAGAACATCCAGTTTTTAGCAGGTCTCTAGGGGAGCAGGAGCTCCTAGCCATCGACAGTGATCTTCTACTCTAGCCAGCCACAGACTGAAATGGCCAGATTGACCATGAATGCTTGTCATCCTGTGATGCTTGCCTTCAGAGATGGCAGGGACTGTCGTGAGTGGGTTTCATCCTTCATCTTGCCATGGGGGTTATGGCACCATCTGTCGTGATTCCTTTCCCTTCTATATGTCAAGCTTTCTCCTTGTAGCAGCCGGTTTACAGTGCATGGGCATTTCCCTAGTAGTTGATGATACCGCAGAGGTGCTCTAGTTCCATGTCTACCTTCTCTACCTAGTTCTGAATCTGCATGGTCTAATATGACAAAATGGTGAAACAGTTAATGAAAGACAAAGACCGTTGGCCATGATGATATCAATGAATAATATTATTATATTCTATCCAAATATAAAATGTCAATTCTTAACAGTTTCCATGCATGGTAGAAAGGAAAAAGAAATCCATAATCATCTCCTAGGACAACCTAAGATAAATTGAGAGGGGTGATTATCTTAGAGGATCAGAGGTCCTCTATCGAGTGTCGTAGTGCATGGAATTTTAGATATAAGAAGAAGAATGGAGGAAGGTTTCCTCTTAATTGCAAAATGTATAGGGAGGAGAAGCAATTTCCATTTTAGTTGAACTCATATGGCCGAGACTTGCAATATGAGAGACTAGGCAAAGAAGGCCTTTTTAGAATCAACTGGAGCTTTCCAATATTATCTATTCTACTCAGCCAAGTAGTTAATTTAGAATTGTACTCCATTTTCATTTAGATTGTCCTTAAATTTGTCCAACTCAATTTTGTTTAGATTCCCTGATTGATATTTGCACTTTATCTTGGCCCACTCGATCTAATCTCTTTTGACATAGTCAAATAGGCTCCAAATGGTTTTGATTCCCTTTCTGTAAAACTTGAAGGCATTAAACTTATGTGATGCCTCCTAGCAGGACTCCATTTTGGGCCAGAACAAGCATTCACCATATTGAATGATTGTTGAGGGAGAGACCGAATTTGATTTCATCCTAAGTTAGGTGCTTCTTTATCTTTAGTTAAGTATCGATCTTAAAATAGATAAGGCACATGGAAAATACGTGTTTCTAGATTTAGATTAGGTCATAGATTCCAAGAATAAGGTGCTCTATTCCAGGAAATTATTGTTGATGATTGCAGCTATGTGAGACATTCTCCAGGACACAAACTTGAGAGAGAGCCCCTGAGAGGGGTGTGTGGTTCCTATCCGAGACAGAGCTGGAACGTAGAGATGGCCTCCTCCTTACAAAGAGTTGAGAATAACTCCAGATAATTCTCCTGTGTAACGTAGTGAGAAAGGAGATCTGCAGAGTTGGACATGTCTGTGGTTGAGCACAAGGTGAACGTGTGAAATCCCAAAGTGTTGGGTGCATCATCATGATACAGAGATGAAGATGATGTATTAGCCTCCTCTAAACAGAGAGTTGATGATGAAACTCCAGATGGCTCTCCTCTATAATGCAATGGGAAAGAAGACTTGTTGAGTGGACGTGTCTGTGGACGAGCACAGGTGAACGTGATCCTAGTGGGTGAGCACTAGTGAAGAAGTGGTTCTTCTGTGTAATGCAGTGAACTAGAGATATGGAAATCTCTATGGATGTGCCTTTAGTGGTTGAGCACTAGTGGGTGTATGAGATGCCTTGCTATATCATTCAAGAGTCAGACCTGCCTATAACCTTAATTGTAATGTAAAGGGTACAGCTCAGCCCCACCTTAATGTAATTGATAACTAATGTAAAAGATAATTAATCTAGTTAATATTAATTATATTATGAGATAGAGAGCTCGGCCTTGTTGTGCCAATAGATACTTATGTTGATAGGTCAAGTCTAATATAAGTAAAGGTAAATTCCCCATTGAGGAATCATATCTTTTGTCGGAGTTTGGAAATTTCAGCAAGTACATCCTCTTGGGAAATGTTTGCACCTCTCTTGGGCGCTAGTCTTCTAGTGTTTGCAAGCACCCTCTTGTGTGCTATGTTTTCTTGGTGGTGAAGGTCTTTCTCTTCAAGAATATAGCAAAGGATTTTGTTGGGTTTTCTTCCCTTGTTGAGAAGGGTTTCCCAGGATACTTCTTGTGTTCTTGTGCATGGTGTTTCTTATTGTGATGTTGGTTGTTGCAGCATAATTGTTTATGGTTAAATGCTAAAAAGGAATGAACTTCATGCCTAACCTTTCTTATTGAAAAATAAACATGGTTTCAGAGCATAGATCTTGAAGAACCCATTGCATAAGCAATTTTCAGCCATCTTCTCTCTCCTGCAAAACTGTACGACCCTCCTAGGGTTTCCAGAAATTTTGTACAACCTACCCTTATAAGAGGTTTCAACACTTGGCACTTGGACATTGGGGATAAAAGTACCATAGGAGTGTACAACCTCTTTCAGCGCACCTCCAACAAGCTTTAGATTGAAATTCCAAGCATTTTGAAATTTTGGCCCTAGGGTTTCGCTAATTTCTGCAGAAATTCCAGTATTAGGGTTTCTTCAACTCATTGAAAGAGCTCTTCAGCTCACCAATTTTATACTATATTTCAAAGGCTTATTGTTGGCAGTCATAAGTCCAACAAAACCTAAAAGTGCTAGCCTAGCCTAGCCGTTAGGTTTTCTAGCCCAAGTTGACAAGGGGTTGTGAAGAATCTAAAATTATGATGAACAAAACTATGATGGAAGATAATCTTGATGGCTCAAGCAACTTCAAGTTCCTGGAAGACAAGACTTCAAAGGAAGACTTATTGTGGGTGATACAAAAAGGTGACACTGTAACTACCTCCTTCGTGAAGATTTCATAGGACAGAGATCAGCCATGTGCCATTGGAGAAATCATATCAACACCCTTAGGTATGCACTTGTATATATATTATTTGTATCATTGCCATGAGGGTAATTGCAGGATGAAGGAACCTTTTGCTAAAGACATGGATCCAAAGGATCTTAGTGCATTCAGAGGAACAACACACTAGAAGTGAAGACTCCAGGTTTGATTGTTGTAATTGTCATTCCTCTAACCTATATTTCTAAAGTTTGCTACATTACAAGTAGGTGTTGTAGCTGTGACAACAATCCTTAACTTGTTTTGATTCTAGAGATATACTCATTATTCTCCTTTAGAAGATATTCTTGTTTTGGTTCCTCTTGTTTTCTTGTTCCAGATAGGTTAAGAACAAAGGAAGATGCTTATCCTTCAAAGGGAGTCACTTGACTCAGAGGGAGTCAAAACTATTCGAGAAACAGGAAGAATAGAACCATCATTGAGACAACCAATGCAATAATGCATGCTCAGAATTCTTCTATGATTCCATGGGCAGAAGAATGCATGACACAGTATATGTTCAGAACAAGAGTCTTCACCAGACTTTGAAAAACATAACTCCCAAAGAAACCTTCACCAGAGTGAAGCCTGAGATTGAAAACTTCAGGATAGTTGGGTGCCCAGTGTATTCGCATGTACCCAAAGAGAAGAAGTCCAAGCTAGACCCTTCAAGGAGAAATGATACATTTATGGGATAAACAATGAATATTCGAAGACACTCCAGATCTACATCCCTGGTCAGAGAAAGATTGAGACAAGAAAAATGTTTTCCTTGAAGAAGAGTAGCCCTTCAAAGATCCAAATAATCTCAGATGGAGATTGGCAGTGAGACAATACCTTCTCCCCCTTCAGCATTTCAGAGGGAGACAAACATTATTCCAGCTGATCCAGTTGCTCCAGTTGATATGTACATAGATATTGCAGTAGGGCATAAAAGGCCTTCCTAGGATCACTCTGCGGGAGGAAAAGGAACATACAAGCCCCTCAAGGCACATCCCGAGAAAGAAAAAGAGATTTTAGAGCTATACTTCAGTCATGAGCCACTTCATTGATTTTGAGCCTCTTTGTCTTGAAGAAGCAACATGAGAACAGGTATGGAAAGATGCCATAAAAAAAGAATACCAGTATATATTAAAAGAATAATGTATAAGATATTGTTCAGAGACCAAAAGGGAAGTCTGTGGTAAATTCCAAGTAGATCTATAAGATCAAACACACAGCTGATTGGATGTGTCGAGAAATACAAAGAGAGATCTATAGCCAAAGGATTTTTCCAAACAAAGAGAGTTGTCTATGATGAGACACTTGATCCAGTAAGCCCGATACACTTCCATCTATACTACCATCCATGAGTTGGAAACTATATCAGATGGATGGATTCTTGATGAGTTTGGGTTTCAGCAAGAGTATTTCTCATCCAAACCTATATTATTACAGTGTTGGTGATGAGAGCCTGATTTTGATGACTTATTCAGAAAGCCTTGTTGTTGGATACAGGTAAGCTTTGACTTCTGATTTCTAGATGAAGGATATGAGTATGATGCACTACTTCTTGGGACAAGAAGTATGACGAAGAACCGATGAGGTTTTCCTAAGTCAAGGAAAATATATAGTAGGAATATTAAAGAAGTTCAGTATGACAAAATGCAAATCTACGGTGATGGATTTGAAGAAATGAATGATGATGATTCAGACGAGATTGATCCACAGCTGATTGGACCACTGATGTATCTGGTTAACACCAAACTTGATTCATGCTATGCAGTGAATGTACTTAGTCATTCCATGAGTCAGTCAAGACAGACTCACTGGACAACATCGAAACATGTATTGAGATATCTACGAGGCATAGTTAGATATGACCTGTGATATGCCTCTAGTGTAGACTTGAGTTTGCAGGGATATGCAGAATGGATAGAAAGTACAATGGACTGGAAGAGCACATCTGGTTGTTGTGTGTCATGGGTTCCTAGTGCAACAGGAAACAAATCCCTGTGGCCTTGAGTACCACAGAAGCAGAGTATATATTATTGAGTATGTGAAGCAGTGCGGCTTCATAAACTTCTGACAAATTTACTTGATCATGAGATGGATTCTATGATTATAATCAGAGTTGTGTGAAGCTCTTTGAGAAACTTGTGTTTCATGATAAATTGAAACACGTTGAGATAAAATATCACTATATCTGAGACATGATGTAGAGGAAAATAGTACACCTGCAGTACCTTCCTACACATGAGCAGATTGAAGACATCTTCACCAAATTAGCTAGGTGAAGGATACCTCCCTAGTTGAGAGGGAGTGTTGATAACTACAGCCAAGAACAAAGTTCAAAATACATCGGTATGAGACTTGGCATGATGAAGAATGCCTCCCTATATGAGAGGGAGTGTTGATTATTGTAGCTATGTGAGACATTCTCCGGGTCACAAACCTGAGAGAGAGCCCCTGAGAGGGGTGTGTTGTTCATATTTGAGACAGAGATGGAACATAGAGATAGCCTCCCCCTTATAGAAAGTTGATAAGAAATCTAGATGATTCTTCTGTGTAACGCAGTGAGAAAGGAGATCTACGAAGTTGGACGTGCTTGTGGCTGAGCACAAGGTGAACATGTGAAATCCCAAAGTGTTGGGTGCATCGTCATGAGACAATGATGAAGATGATGTATTAGCCTCCTCTGAGCAAAGAGTTGATGATGAAACTCTAGATGACTCTCATGTGTAATGCAATGGGAAAGAAGATCTATTGAGTGGACGTGCCTGTGGACAAGCACAAGTGAACGTGATCCTAGTGGGTGAGCACTAGTGAAGAAGTGTTTATTCTATGTAATGCAGTGAGCCAGAGATATGGACATCCCTATGGATGTTCCCCTACTGGTTGAGCACTAGTGGGTGTATGAGATCCCTTTATATATTGTCCAAGAGTCAGACCTGCCTGTAACCCTAATTGTAATGTAAAGGGTACAGGTCGACCCCACCTTAATGTATTTGATAATTAATGTAAAAGATAATTAATTTGGTTAATATTAATTATATTATGAGATAGAGAGGTCGGCCCTCTTGTGCCAATAGACACTTATGTTGACAGGTCAAGTCTAATACAAGTAAAGGTAAATTCCCCATTGAGGAATCATATCTTTTGTGGGAGTTTGGAAATTTCAGCAAGTACATCCTCTTGGGAAAAGTGCACACCTCTCTTGGGTGCTAGTCTTCTAGGGTTTGCAAGCACCCTCTTGTGTGCTAGGTTTTATTGGTGGTGAAGGTATTTCTCTTGAAAAATATAGCAAAGGATTTTGCTAGGTTTTCTTCCCTTGTTGAGAAGGGTTTCCCATGATACTTCTTGTGTTCTTGTGCATGGTGTTTCTTCTTGTGATCTTGGTTGTTGAAATATAATTGTTTATGGTTAAATGATAAAGGAATGAACTTCATGCTTAAACTTGCTTATTGAAAAATCAACAATTATTCCATGTAGGTTGGGTGCTTTATTCTAGGCAACAATTAGGGTTTCATCTCTAATTTAGGTGTATCACTAGGATGGGTTTTTTTGTGATGCTCAGCCTTCTCTTGGTCTATAAAAGAAAGGCAGGGTAGGAGCATGAGATCATTCAGTTTTGAGTAGTTTTATAGGGGTACATAGAGTTTTGAGCTATTTCTCTGTAATTTCTTCTTTTGTGAGTAATATTGACTGATGTGTGATTGAATGTTGCTATCTACTTGCTGTCATAATTTCCAGAACAATGTTTTATATGCAAATTTAGGGTTATACAGTTTGTAGTTTTGATTTTCTGCATTATGCAGTGTCTACACTTTTGAGTTTACGATGCAGATTGTTGAGTATTTGCTTCCACTATTTTCCAAGGTATTTAGACAGTTTTCAGTTGGTATTTTGGTCATATGAAGTACAGATTCAGAAATCATAAATTTAATTTCAACAGTTCTTGGGCTCTCTCTCTCTAGGGTTGTGCTCCTCTTGGTTGATTTCTCTTCAAGTGTTGTGTTTCCCTAATGTTGGTTTATTTCTCTCTTTATTACGGATTTTGGGTTTGTTTGGTTTCGTTCGATTCTCTTGTGAATCTCAACATGGTTTTAGAGCAGGTGTGAATCTAACTTACTCAATTCAGAAGGTGATCTAAAATATTTTTGGCCAGTGGCACCACTTAAGGCTTTGTTGTGATCAGGGAACTAGGGTTTTCGGATCATATATTTTTATAGGGTTTTTTAGAGTTTTTTTCCTCGGGTTTAAACCCTTTTTCAAGGGTCGGGGCCTCTTTTTCTAGGGTTTCCTAGGTTTAAAAGTTAAAACCTCCTCAAGGCCAACATGCTCTTCCTTCCTTTGTTTTACAACAAGGGGTAGCTCGCTACATTTTTTTTGGAAGAAGCCAGTACTTTTGTTTCCCTCTTGTGTCTATCAAGGTGAACATCTGAAGACTGAGGTTTCTTCTTTGCACTATTGTGGAACTTGATGGATTGAAAATGGATGTTTCCTTGATTTAATGGAGCTAATTAATAATATTTTGGCAGACCAAATGATTTCCCTTCTTTGGAGAAAGGGTTTGTGGATGTCATTGGAGAAACCCCTTCCTCCTCCCACAATTCTAGTTGTGACCTCATATGTCTAAGAAGGATGAAGCTCTTAGGCCAATCACCCTATATGTTGATCCATATGTGATTCATCACAGCAAGGACAACAAAAGTGCGAAGGGAATTTGGGATACCTTCAAGACACTTGTTGGAATAGTTTATACCACTCAGGTAACCAAACCCAAAATTGAGATTTCTAATCTCAAAATGGGTGACATTGACAACTTTGAGGAGTATATTGTGAGGTGTAAAAGCCTGAAGGCTTACATCATTACATTATTAGGAAAGGTAAAATCAGATTCATAATATGTAATTATTTTTTTGAATAATCTCTCTCCAACTTTTAAATCCTTTACAATCATATCTTATAGTATTACTCTATTTATGAAAAGTTACAAAACTCCCTCTCTTGGGGAGGTTTTCGCCAATATTTTTTTCTTTTTCCAAGAAAAATGTTGTAATTTTTTTTTTTTTCGAGAAGAAATGGTGAAATTACATTTAACATGTGTCCTAGGAAACTAAACCAAAAGGGAGTTGCGAACAACTCAACCAATATGAGAAAAACATTGAAATGCAAACAATGAAGAGAAGAGCCCTAAAATACCAAACCTAACACGTGTTCGAGGACACTAAACCAAAAGGGAGCTGCAAACAACTCAACCAAGATGAGAAAAACATTGAAATGCAAACAATGAAGAGCGAAGCCCTAAAATACCAAACCAACTGAAGAGCTTCTCAAGTTCCACCGAGAAACCTTCTACCTCAAGTGCCACCAAGAAACTTTTGGAGGTCAAGAATAAAGGATCTTGCCATCATTGATACCAAAAAAACTACTATAAAAGGATACTCGAGCACCTCTAACCATGTAGAGGAGAGTAACTTGGGAAATAGAGTATTCACACCAATTGAAATAGAGTACAAGGATTGTGCATTTTCTTGTTTACACCATATTATTTTGAAGGCTTTTTCTAGTTCTTCAGGAGTTTTGATGCTTCCTTTTGGGAGATAATTAATCCAAGTTTTGGCATCCCTAGTGAGAGAACTTGCGAATAGCCTCATAAATACATTAGGGTGTTCCTGACCAGTTTGATGAAACACGAAACTTTCACAAAATTGGGTCCAATGTGAATTACCGGAGGATACTCCTTTTCCAGAAAAACTTGGTATCCATGAGTTGACCCCTTTGGGTAGGTCATGTAATCCCCCTTGGATGTTAGTTAGGTCAAAAGAACCAAATAGTTCTTGGTGAGACCATCTAGGAGAACTCACATAAGTAACAAGGTTTGTAGGAGTAACAAAGACTACAACAGAAAGAGGTAAGTACTGACGCCCGCTACGGGTCGTCATTTGTGGAGTCGCCAGATAATTTTCTTCAAATTATCAAAAAGATAAGGGAAAACACCCTAAGTGGAGTCGCCAGGTAAGCTTGTAAGATAAAGACTCTTGAGGAAAGGCTTACTGAAAAGTGTCGTCTTGAGGAGAATTGACTCAGTGTTCCCCGGCAACGGCACCAAAATGTTATCGCACAGTTTGTAGTTAAGGTAAAATATGGATGAAAGAATGGCAAACTGGTGTAACTGAGACTATCCCACCATTGTCACCTCAATGGGATAGCTCTTTTTTTAAGGTGGTAGGCCCAGGGGAGACATCCTCGGTGACTTGGGGTTTTAAGAAGGCAAAGACTTGAAAGGATAAGTATAAAATTCCCCCTCACAAGTCACCACTGATCAGAAAGTCTCGGCTAATCAACCAATAAAGATAAGTAATAACCAAGAAAGTGTACCTTCCCGAGACAAAGAAACAAGGAAACTAAACATGTGCAAGATTACTTGTTGGTTAGCACTTCATAAAAGACTTTTTGATAATAAGCAATTGAGCAATAATATTGATGAAGTAAATCAATGTTGTATAATAGCAATGATTACAATGTACATCACTTCTCAATAAATGCTAATGAAACTTTGCAATGATGAATGTCAATCAATGTAACAATACTAGGAGCAATGCTTTAGCTAATCATTCAATTGCTTTAAAGATAAGTAAATGTTGCATAGAGATGTTTATAGCATGAATAGATGACGATAATAACAGGGTTAGTGATTGTTAGTCTAGGGTTAGAAGGATTAGTAGTTGTTCAAATTATTTGGATGTGTGTATGATCAAGGTACTCAACACAAGAAGTCTTAGATCAGTGCGTCATTAGGGCAAATGGAGTCAAAAATCTACAAATGTTGAAGGGTCGTGATGATAGTGATATTGCTAAAGATAAGATGGTTAAATGTTGAGGTGTTTCTAAGGCAAGGCCTCAACAATGAAACCCTAGGGGTGAAAGGCTCACTAAGGTGTAGAAACCCTAGGCCTTAGTGCTTTCTCCTCCTTCTTAACTCATTAACAAGATAAAAACAGCTAGCTTGAGTGATAAATGCTATGGCTAAAAATAAGAAAGTTTAGTGATGAAGTGTTGCTAAGGAAATGCTTCATCAATCAAACCCTAGGGAAAATGGCTCACTAAGGTGTAGAAACCCTAGGCCTTAGTGCATTTTCTCCTTCCTTGGCTCAAAGACAAGATAAAAAACAACTATGCTAGAAGAATAGGATTAGAGTGTTTCCATCGCAAGGTTCTATCTAACTTCAGCAAATCAAAATGGCTCTTGGCTTATCTTAGTAGGGACATGAGACAAGGACACCAACATGTGCTTGTCCCCTAGGGTTTAATCCACCAAATTATAATAACAAAATGCAAGTAACAATACCATAACCATTCAAATAAGAAGTGTTTTGCAGAAATTCACTTACATTTATCAAGCATTCATATAGCCATACCCTAGTTGTAAACCTTCCACCAAGAAATTTCCAAAATAGCCAAGAAAGAGAGTCCTTCAACAAGTGCGCATCGATTTTCAGCCAAAAACCCTAGAGTAGGGTGCAAATTTCAGACCTCACTATGTGTGAGTCCAAGATGATGAATAAAAAGAGAGTTTTGCTCTCTTACTTATACAGTAAAAATGACCTTAATTAAATTTTAGGTCACCAAAAGGCCGATAAGGCCAAAATACCAAATAATATTGCTTTACATTAAAATGTCATGATAAAACCCTAATCAAGCAAGTAATGAGAACGTCATGCCCTTTTAGGGTGACATTATCCCTTTCTAGGGAAAATATGGCCTCCTGGAGCAAAACGTTAGCCCTCCTTGGGCCTCTAGAAGCCGCCACACATGCCAAACATGCCTAAACTATCTCCCAAAGCTCACACATTGTTGGATGACATCATAGGATGTCCTGGGTGATGTCATGGCTTTCCAAGGCCAATGTCTTTGTGGAAAGGGTACAACCCCCCAGGGTAAGGCTCTGCCAGGGTGCCTCTGTGAAACATCCTCCTCTTCTCCGGTGCAAACCCCTTTGTCTTGTCTCTACTCCCTGCTGGGGTCTCAACATCCATCTAGTGAGATTTTCAGCCCCATGGAGGTTCAAACTAATCATCTCCCCATGTGTACCTGTTCAATATGGTACCTTTACGTCGGGTATTATCTTGCACATCAAAAGATATGCCCTCCATGGGCTCATAAGTCACAGGGATCATAGCAATGTCAATCACATCCAATCATCAATTTTATTAAACATGTGCATAAAACCCCTTCTACCCAGTCAAGTGCTCAAAGACATTATACAAATCTACAAGGCAAGTTTGGAAGAAGTGACAGGGCGTCCTATTGGGCTAGTGTCCACTGGAAATGGGATGTTTTTGTAAGAGATCAAATCCAAGTCATGTTAAATGGATGAGGTGGATAAGGGATGTCCTGACAATGGGTGCAATGATAGTAGGGAAATGAAAAGCTTACTTGTGGGTGCCTTTGTAGAAGGCGAGTTGCACCTGTCTTGGATGCAAATGTTTCCAAGCCCATTCACGCATTTTATTCTTATTTCTTTATTGATTTTTCTTTCAAGAAGCTAATCAGGGGACACTGCCCTGGTGTGGTAACTAGTAGTCGCAATGTTACCCACAAGCACTTTCACGGAAATGAGAAGGCTAGCTCGTGATGAGACCCCCTTTCTCTTGGCCATGCAACCAAGAGCCACTACCCTAACATGGTGACCAGCTGCTAGTAGTGTCATACCACTAGATCCCCATGGACCTAATAGGTTGGCTCATGATGAGACCCCCTATCCTCTGACTAGGTCTTGTTTTATTGTTTTCTATAGGTCCCTCTTGTTTCTTGTTGAGAATATTTTTATTTCTTTCTCAGGGATCCCTGGGCAAAGCATCTCGAAGTTGTATTTTTAGGCTTTTATCTTTTTCCAGTAGCTTTTACCTTCTGGGCCTTTAGCCCCTTCTTCCCACAAGGCAAGGTGCAACCCTTAAATGATTGGCTAATCCGATGCTCGTACCAATGTAATGGGATGGATGAGCGGGAAGTAAGATGGAAAGTGGTAAGTATGACGGGAGCAGACGATGAATTTTCATAAATCCCCCCAGTGGCAACTCAAAACCCATGGGCACAAGCTTGCTAGGGAATCCTGTCATTCCCCCCAGACATGGTCAAGTGGATAGGTATAAGATCTAAGCACCTGTTAGAAACAAAAGGAATTAAATGCACATATTCAAAGGTTTTGAGGATCAGAGTGACACATACCATGATACCCTGACTCATTACCTCATGGAGCAAGAACCATCTCTGATACAAGACCAAGTCGAGGTGATGGATGTTGTTGTTGTTGACAAAGTGAAGGCGATGAAAGGAAGAAAATATGGGCCCTCTAGGACCATGCTCAAATCAATCCGACTCTCGGTACTCCATGTCTGGGACCTATGGGCCTCGAGACATAATCTCCTTAGTTATCCCTAAAAGTGGGGCATAACAATGGCAATCATTAGAAATGGATCCACTCAAATGATGGAACAACATGTTCAATTATCCTTATAGAAATGAATCTCAATGCTCGTTGTGTTGCAAAAAACAACACCTCAATCGAGCATTGTATGAGGAAGTTATGGGATTTTTGAACTCAAGCTCTCATTGTCTCTTGCCAGGTCGACCCTTAGAATTTTTCCAATTTTTCTTTCCTCGGATGGAGGAGTTCCCTTCAACTCTTTCGAGCTTCTCGGAGGATTTTTCTTCAACTCTTCCGAGCTGTTCAAAGGAGTTCCCTTCAACTCTTTCGAGCTGCTTGGAGGAGTTCCCTTCAAATCCTCCGAGCAAGTTCGGGGAAGTTTTTAAGAAAACCTCCAAGTAAGTTCGAAGAATTTTTTAAGTCTTCGGGCAGGTCGGAGGAGTTGTCATCAACTCCTCCGAGCAAAATAGAACTATCTCTCATAAATCAACCATAACTTTTGACTCGGGAGTTCGTTTTGAGACTTCTTTATAACGTTGGAAAGGTGTTTCATAGATACACAAATTTATAGTATGTGATTTGAAAAATTCCTAACATATGGTACACTTTTAGCAGGTCGAAGGAGTTGTCATCAACTCCTCTGAGAAAAAGAGAATTGTCTCTCGTAAATCGACCGTAACTTTTGACTCGGGTGTTCGTTTTGCAACTTATTTATACTATTAGAAAGGTATTTCATATCTATACAACTTTATAGTTATGTGATTTGAGAAATTACCAACACATGGTACACTTTTTCTAGGTCGTAGGAGTTGTCATTAACTCCTCCGAGCAAGTCGAAGGAGTTGTCACTAACTCCTCTGAACACAAGAAAAATGGCTTTCGTAAAATGGTCATAACTTTTAACTCGGGTGTCCATTTTGCGCATTGTTTATACTGTCGGAAAGATATTTTCAAGCTCTACAATTTTGTAGTTATAGGTTTTGATAAATTCCTAACTTATTTCCCTCATTTTGGAAGATGAATATATGGTACCTTGTTGGCAACCGCGAAAAATGCAGCGCATCAAATTATGAGTAGAAGGAGCAAGAATTGAATCTAGGGAAGTTTAATTGATATTCCAATCAATTAATTCCTCAGTTATTTGCATTCAAATGATTATTTTTGATAGTTTATTTGGAGTTATTCTCATTTATTGTATGTCGAATGTTGTCAAGTACCGAGCAAAGGAGGATCACGCTTAGCATTTTCACGATGAAATCTACAGCTAAAGACGATAACGGAGCAATAACGAAAGATTTGGCAGTGATGGAGGAGCAACAAAGAATGTATCAGACGAATGTATGAAGTAGGGATCTAGAAACTCCATGATGATCGACTGTCAAACTCGGGACAACGAAGATGCCCCTACACCCAAAACTCATCTTCATGATGTGTAAGAAACATATGGACGAAATCCATGTCGACTCACTAGCAGTAAGAGACAAATTCAAAATGTAACCATTTTCCTTATTGCTCATCATTACAAAGAGGAAGAGGACAAATGATGGAAGACGAAAGGTCACCAAGGGAGACGAAAGGCCAAAGGTCTTATTGAACCTCAATAAATACTAGAATAGAACTAAAAGAAATGGCTTTTGGCTCTTCAAACATTGTACACCTCTGAACTACTTTGGGAATACAGTGTCAACTAAAATTGGAGAGTTGTCCTAAGAGTTTTCATGTACTATTGTTGAAACTGTTAATACGAAGAAGCCCTCAAGGCCAACTTTTGACTGAGAGAAGGACTTGCATGTGTTGTTGTTTTGTTGCGAACTATTTCAAGTAGAATGTTTTCTATTCACATGGATTGTAAGAGCATGTTTGTTTATGGACTATTCTGATGCAATATATGTCTTCTTGCAGTTTTGTCATTTTTTCTTATAGTACATGTCCTGAGAGAATGAGATGTAAATGTATGTGATATAGTGACTTAGACTATTCTAGTTATATATTCATGTGCATGTGTTATCTGACTTTATTTCTTCATTTCTGCTATCTAGATGTAGCTATTGGTAGAGTTAGTTTCATGCTACAACTCATTCACTTATGTTAATTTGATCCTAGCTAGGATAGGTTAGATTAGAATTAGATAAAGCATGCATTTAAATAGTCTTCATCTACATATTTCGTTTGCACAGCCACCCATCACTCACCCTCATCGCTGGACCGAGCCGCAATCGGTAGAACCAAACCAACAAATGGTTGACGGGTCAGAATCCGGATGGGTTCCCTATTCCAAATGGTGGGAGGTCTAATTGGGACTTCTTACCGGGGAGAACCCCTAACTGTTTTCGGGCGAATTTGGACCTGTCAACACACACCTAATAGGGTCTTTTGATGGTCCTCCCATACCTAAGTTTGTCAGATTGCATAAAGTCTTGAGCTAATGTGGAGTTAGAAGGGGATATCTAATGTGAATTGTTCATTTTTTTTTTATTAAGTAATGGCTTACTTTGTATGACTTTAAGGACTCTTGTACCTTATGAACATTCATATTGCTTGATTCCATAACTTTGACTGACTTAGGTGCACTTGACATGGTCATTTGGAGGACGTCCCTATGAGTTTACCCAGGACATTGTGCACTTTGTACAGGACATGGAACGTGTGATGCAAAGTGTTGGGTCACCTGATAACTTGGCCCATTCATGTACATCCTCTCAAACCTCCTGGACCTTGGATGATGGACATATGAGCTTTCATTTTGCAGATATGGTCATGTTGGCACACAGACAGGCAAGAAGCCCACATCTTGGAGAGTGCATTCCAAAGATTATTGGACATTAGATGGAGGACATTTTACTTGGACATGACACCATTCAAAGAGGTGATGCACATTCATTCCACCTTGGGCACTGACCTTTTCACCTTGGACGTTGAGCATATGGATGATGACATCATGCGCTATGATGTCTTCATGATGATTGGGGTTTCGCTTTCCATTGGGGCACCACTTTGATGATGAGATGGGGTCCTTGATGATGAGACATGACCTTTTGATGAGGAGGTGTCACTTACACCATGCTTGCACCTTTTCAATGATGAGATGTGGCCTTTGGATGCCTCCTACACCCTCTTGGAGCATGACATTACCCACACATGTGACCTAGGAGGGATTATTTTCATTTGTTAGCATGCAGATCTATTGTTTGAGGCTATTTGAGAGGTCGACCTTACTTGTATCATGGATTTATTATTTTTTTAGGGCTTATTATGGACATATGCACTAGGGTTACCTCATATAAAGAAGCTAGTGCTTCATTGTTTCAAATAATCACTCACAACTTGTGACATATCCCTACTACTTGCTTCTCTCTTCTCTTTTTCGCTATGGATAACTAGTGCCCACTTTTGGAGTGAAGATATTTGTGGATGTTTTGTCTTATTGTTGGTGGATGATTTTGAGCTAGGGTTTCCTCATGCATTTCACCAAGGTTGAGCAAGTATTCTTTGTCAAGTTTAAATGTTTATGGTATATTGTGATAAATGCTATGTTGTAATTTGTTACATGTTACATGTTACCTTTTTCTTGTCGAAACACTAAGAGGGATTATAAGTCTTTATCCCTCCCTATTTCATTCATCTAATTTTGTTGAATCATTTAAAGAGATAATCTAGGGATCATAAGTCTTTATCCCCCTAGGTTAAAGTCTTTATCTAGTTTCAAGATCTAGGGTTTATGAGTCTTTAGACCTTAGGATTTGATCCTAGTTCATTTGGATCTTGAGTTAGACTTACTAGAAGAAAGGAATGACACCTATGGTTTACAAGTCTCTAGACCCTAGAGTTTGTTCTCTTAAATATTGGTCCTAAGCCTATGAGTCTATAGTCTTAGGGTTCCCAATTGTCACTCTTCTTGGCTATCTAAGTCCAAATTCAAAGTATGGCTTGACTTCATTGCCCAAAGAAAGGAAAACGACATTATTCCTCTTGCTACAAGTGTGTGTAAACTTGAAGAAACTCACTCTCTTTCAAAAAGGAAACGTGTTGGGTGTATACTTAATCATTTTCTTGTGCTAAATATTGCAAAACAACTTGAAAATTCACTCAATAACTTGTTGTTGTTGAAAAGGTTAGTTACATCCATTAGGGTTGGTTTAAATTGTTGATAACTTACTTAATATCATGGTTTAAGAAGGCTAAATTCATTGTTGAACACTTGGATATTATTCCACTCATTAATGCTTGTATTTTAAGATTTATTGGCAATTTTTTAGGGTTGATTTCTAGTTGTTGTTAGCCCTCATTCATTGATAACTAATGTTTTGGGGCTCATGTTTCACTTCTTAGACTTGGTTTTGGTTGTTTTATGCATTGGAACATTCGAACATGGGTTTTTGGGATTATGTAACGGGAACAGGACATCGGCCCATGGGTTTACCGATGTTTAGGCCTATTTTGTAAAGTATAAATAGATAACTAGGCATTGTAAGAAGCATCAGACCGATAGGTTGATGAGCTAAGTGTTAGATCTATGTGATCAAAGGATTGTAAGTGCTTTGTGCCTATGTGAGACTTGCAGAGGTAAGTGCAAGTCATTGTAAGAAGTTGTGGAAGACTGTGTTCTTGAATCTACTTGGGGAAAGAGGATCTAGCAAGCTACGCAGATCTCAAGTCCTAGACAGGGGAGATCTGCCTAGGACAGATCAAAATAAATATAGAAAATAAATATATTTATTTTCCATATTTATTTTCTTAATATTTTATAGATCAACATTGGTTATGACTATACTAATTATTAGCATTATCATTGTTATAATAAGAGAAGAGAAAATTAGGCATTAAAATTGAGCTATTTTTTTTAATTTTTCATTTTATTTTTTTTAAATAATACATTAATTCTATTGACATTTACTCAATTTTCTATAAGATGAAAATATTTTATTTATAAAAAATCATCATTTTTTTTTAAAGAAAATATATAAAATCTCCAAATAATCATATAATAAAATTATTGAGAATTTAGTTGAATTGGTTATGACCAATATTGTTGAGTATTTGGGTTCGTTGTGCTTTGGGTTTATATAAAAGTTTTTCTTCACAAACTTAAAAATAAGACTTATAAAAAGATTCAAACAATTTAAAATAAAATCTTGGAGTTCACATTTATGACAAGTTTTGGAAATTTGTTTTTATCATTTTCATCTGGAAAACCATAATTTGAAAAAAATGATTAATATATAATGAAAAAAAAAAGTTTTTCAAAAAAAATTCATACCATTAAAAATACTATCATAACTAAACTTTAAAAAATATATAATATTAAAATAATAACAAATTCTTATAAACTCAATAGAAGGTGGATTAAGGCTCAATCGAAGGTGGATTAAGTCTGAATCAATATGAGAGTAAAGGATATTTAACTTTAAATTTGAGTAATATGTAATTTTTAATTTGAGTTATTTTGTCCTTCTTTTTAAGAATTTATCAATTCTAATTGAATATAATTATAGTGTGCAAAAATGGATTATGGGATATAAAAAGCCCATTTTCATTTTGAGAATCATAAGTGTAAAAAATAATTAATATAAAATGAAAGAAAAAAATATTTAAAAAAATTAATTGATACCATTAAAAATGCTATTATAATTAAATTTTAAAAAATATTATTAAAATAATAATAAATATTTATTAACTCTATATAAATATATAAATGTATGCGTCAATTAATGTGAAAGTGAAAGATATGTCATTTTAAATTTGAGTTATTTTCCCATTTTTAAAAATAAATTATCAATTCTAATTGAACTCCATATAAGATGGATTGTGTCTCAATTAATGTTGAGAATAAAGGATATGTGAGTTATTTTCCCATTTTTTAAAATAAATTATCAATTCTAATTGAACATTCATTTATATTTTAATGAGATAAGTATTCTACTTTAAATATTTCTAAATTTATATATTAATTTTATATTGAACATTCATTTACATTTTAATGAGATAAGTATTTTACTTTAAATATTTCTAACTTTATATGTGATTATTATTATTATTATTTATTAAAATTAATTTGATTTATAATATATTAAAAAATCATAACATATAAATTAATTTGAATTAATTTATAAGAAAAATAATAATAAATAATGATTCTAAATAAAAATAATAAAAAATTGCTAAAATATTTTAAAATTGAAAATTAATACAAACATATATCGATGAATTAAAATATTATTAAAATATTATTAATGTATTATTAAAATATTTTATAATACATATGTGATTATTATTATTATTTATTAAAATTAATTTGATTTATAATATATTAAAAATCATAACATATAATTAAAATTAATTTGATTTATAATATATTAAAAATCATAACATATAAATTAATTCAAATTATAAGAAAAATAATAAAAAATAATTAATCTAAACAAAAATATGAAAAATGTTAAAATATTTTAAAATTAAAAATTAATATAAATGATATTAAAGAGTTTTTTCATTTTTCCTCTTCTTATTTTATTTTTATATAACTTTATCTTCTTCTTATGTAACTTTAAATTAAATTTAAATTATTTTCTGATTTTTAAAAATAAATTATTAATTCTAATTGAATTCCATATAAAATGGATTATGCCTCAACATATAAGATGGATTATGCCTCAACTAATGTTAGAGTAAAGAATATGTAACTTTAAATTTGAGTTATTTTTTTATTTTTAAAAATAAATTATTAATTTTAATTGAATATTTTTTTAGATTTTAATGAGATAAATATTTTACTTTAAATATTTCTAACTTTATATATTGATTTTATATGTTATTATTATTATTTATACACTCTGAATGGGTCTAATGGTTATTTATTTTATTTTACAAGCTATTCATTGTGGCTATGCTAGTATAACCAAATTAACAGATAATTTAACTAGAGTCAAATTCAAGCTCAATTACACTACAAGTCAATCTACCAAATAATTTAACTAACCTATTAAGCCTCCACATAGATGAGTCAAATTGGAGCTCAATTACACTACACGACAATCAGAAGGAATCAACGATAGAGTTACGCCTCATCTCAACCTAAAAAGGCTGCTTTCAAAACATTGCATTTCATACATTCCACTGAATTCATGTTTATCATATTCAAAGCTGGCCGATTTTTGCCACGAACGATGAGATATATCATAAATCCAGATACATTTTTCTCTCCTCGAAATATTTTCCTGGTTTTCGGTTCGCACCACCCACAGGAAGCCTCTTCCTCCATGGAGATGATCCGATATATTAAACGGAAAAGGGAAAGGCGGCGGCGGAATGCACTCAGACGGTCTCCACGTTCTGTTCTTCATATCATATTGGAAAAGTTGCAATATCATTCCACCCTTCTCATCGTTCGTTTTAGCTACCGCACACAGTTCCTTTTCATGCTCTGCAATAAACACTGCCTTAAACAACTCCTTGCCTATAGGGATTGCCTCCTCCCACGACTCCTCCTCCACATCAAACACAAATACCACCGTTTCTTCTCTCTCTGGATCAAACACACTCCATTGCCAACACAGAAAACGCTCATTTACAATTGTAGCGAAACCATTCGACACCATAGAAAGTGAACCAAATTTCTCCCAGTCTGGACCTTTCTCCATTGTCTTCCACTTTCCCTCTTTGAATTGCTTGCGTTATTATTGATGAATTGCTTGCGTTATTATTGATGAGACGTGACATTTGGATGCGTAGGGTGTAGTTTACATCATCAATGTGCAACACCAACATATTGACTCCAATTCATTTCATTTCTCAGAGTGATCACTCTTGACAGATCCCGGGTCCTTGCTCAATCCAATGTACACATTATTCAAATCTAGATGCTCGTATCACTCCATTTGCATTTCAGATTGTTTCTCCTTGCAGATTGGACTTAGAAAACTCACTCCACATTAAAAAAAAAAAAAAAATCACTGTTATTATTATTGTATATTCAAGCCCAAATAAAATATATTTATAAGTGTTGTAAGATCCAACTTATTCTAAACTTGCAGATAGAGGTTGAGAGATATCCAGCAAAACCCAACTAACTCTAAAGTAAGCATTAATTATAACACCCTCCCTTAATGCTTATATCACAAATAACAATACTTAAATCACATAAAAGTGTTTTTTGGACATTGATCACTGTCTGGTCTACTCTTCATTAACATCTTGATCCACTTTTGAACTCTAGTAAACTATGCTCTTTCTGACCCATTCATTCGAGCTACCACTTCATCCACTGAAGATACAATTGCTTCTGACCATCAATGGTGTATTTGTAATGACCGACGATTCATGACATACTTCGAAAAATATTCTATATAATGAATCATCATATTGACCTTTTTCACATACACAAGATCGCACAAAGATAATTGTTCTTGGAGCATCAAAGTATAACAAGAACCATTATCTTATAACAAAATGTAGACATAATCAAACCAGTGATGTGTTTTTATGACACCGAAGAACATCAAGTGTTAGAAAAAGGAGGATCACAAAGCAATAATATAAAATAGATGCAAAAATAAAACACAAAAGATACACAATAAAATAGAGACACAGATATACATGGTTCACCCAATATGGGCTATGTCTACCAGAGAAATTGTCATTCCTTCCTTTATTATTATCCAACAAATGAAGGGATACAACCTATAACACACATGTTGTAACTTCCTCTTCTTTTCTCACAATCTCCTCTCTCATAATACAATATTCACACTCATACACTGCCGCAATACAATTCCCTCATACATAAAATAGGGTTTCCTTCTAGAGAAAAAAACCTAACATAACTTATATCATAAGATCTACAACCTAATGATGAATGTTCCATATTGACTATGAAATTACAGTGTTTTACAGCGCAATTTTTCCAAAATTTTCTCTTCAAGGGCACTGCCCCCAAAACCCCACCGAGGGGGGATCCATAAATTGTTGTCTCCCCCCCCGGACCCCCTAGCGACAGATGTGGGGGGGGGGAAGCCCCTCCACGCCCCCCGTCAGAAAATGGGATCCAAATATGGTTGAAACAAGACCTCTGAATCAAGAAGATAATCAAGCTCCACAACTAACATTAAGAACCACCAACTTAAATTATGTTACTTTGTTCTATGATTGGCTCTTCATCATATAATATCACAAATAAGAATAGTTTGAATACACACGTACATTAACTCATAAATTTTCTACTCCAATAAAATAAAATGAACACCCCATACAGATTGTTTCATGGGCATCTAAGATTCACAAAGAAATACATTTCTCCTTGATCTTCCCTTGTCATATAGGTCATTGTTTACTTCTAGTTGTCAACCTTTTGATAGATTTCTTATCGGCAAGAAATATTTGAGGATTCGTTGTTTTCTTGAAATATTAATAAGTCTATGCCAGGTAGTGATGCTTTTACAAAGTTATCAATCACCACTTAGAAAAGGATAAATATTTTATGTTTTTCTGGTTTGGTATTATTGCAATTCTATCATTTGATTAAATTGTAGTTTCAAATGTAAAAATGGACTCAACACTCTCAAACAACCCATGTAATTAGATTGTTGAATGTTAACCTCTATATCTATGATTTCATTAATCCAAAATCACTCTCTATAATCTACAAACCAAAAATGTCAATTTCCCTTCCAATTATAAGATCAATTCGTAATGTGTTTAGAGTATGAATATGAAAAAGTACATGATTTTGTTGTTGAGTTCATTCCCTTCTTTTCTATCCATTGGAATTGGTTTCATTTTTTCTAAGAACAAAAGGGTGATATGTAGATTGGCAATTAGGGATACTTGGAAACTCTCTGATTAGGTGCAAGGATGAGAATGGTGGTGATGGCTATGTGGTAGAACACAAAGGATAGATAAGAGGGCACTAGGTGTGATCATTATGATTATGTGAGGGAAAATTAACTCGATGGTCATTATGTTTACCTAGTATGGTTTCCATTATGGTTTGTTAGGGTTAAAATCATTAACATTCAAGTCTTCTCTCACTCATAAGGCCACTCATATATTTCTTACATGTAGAGGAAGATCATCTTATCCATGATGTTCTATGTTTGTAGCTTTATTAAGCTTATGTAGGGAGTTTTCTCTTTCTTAGGTGGATTATTTGATCAAGGGAATGAAAAGAACTCCACTAAAGTTAGTTTATGAGGCTCTCGATAGTGAAATTCACTCCACTAAAGTTATTTTATGATGCTTTCGGTAGTGAGATTAACAGAAGTGGAAGATGCTTTCGATAATGAGATTAGCAGAAGTGGAAGACACATAGGATGAGCATCCAAAGACCTCTAATGTGGAGGCGATGAAAAATATCTACAATTGTGACAAGGAAAATATTAGAAAGAACATACACTAGAGTAAAGAAGAAATAAAGTCAAATTGCAAACCACACTTTTGACACAATGGAAGCCAAAGAATCATCATACAAAATCTAGAGTAGATAGAAATGTGATGCTCTAATAACAACAATTTAGGTATCAAATGTGAGTAACACTAATGAAAGTGTCGATGAAAATGAGAAAAAAAAATGGAAACAAGCAAAGAAGAAAACCTCATTACATTGAACAACAATGTCTATGGTTAACTTTGAAATCCCTTTTAACACTTTTCTCTTGATTATGTCAAACTTTTAATAAACTTTTATTTTCATTTTTGTTTATCACTGTCCTCCTAAGCTCTTATCTATTTTAGACTTTGAAGAGCCTCCAACTATCACTATCCTCCTAGGCTCTTAACTATTTAGACTTTGAAGAGCTTCTAGCTATATTTTTATAGCTATTAAAATTGTATACATCTAGATACTAAGTCTATATTATTTTTGTTCATAATAATAGAATTAATTTAACTTAAAAAATGATATTTAACACTTTATAGTATTTTATCGATGATTTAGATTTGGTGAGAGATTTTGTTGAGAAATTCATAGGTCACTCCATCTTAAGGATAAGGATATGTTAGTCACAACTTTTGTTGAGAAATTCATAGATCACTCCATTATAGCGATAAGGATAAGGATATGTTGGTCTCAACTTTTGTTTAGAAATTCATAGGTCACTCCATCATAGGGATAAGGATATGGTGTATTAATTTTAGCATAGTGTTGTTTGTCTTATTATTAATCATATTAGTTATATTGAGTATGTAAGTTGAGTAGTTGTAACAACTCAAGGTTAGTATGAGTCGGTGAGAATAGAAATATGAAAACATATCCTAGTTAGTTTGTGGGAGCAAACACTGATATAAATTTCTCTTTGTTACCTTCATAAAATATTTAAGTTTTATGTGCACCTCCTTCATCTTATTGTTGCAAACTCTGTTCATTCCATATGGTAGAGTAGAACTAGAGCATAACTGGATTTAGATTCCTCGTAGGAAATCTTTGGATGATGAGAGTCTCATAAATGAAATACATCGTAGGATAGGACTAGAATATATGTTAAATTATGTAGAGCAGGGTTGTAAGGTGTGAATAGATTGCAGTATTTTTTTCTGTTGCAAGGCATGTGTGTTATAATTAAACAAGGATAAGTTGCATAGCAGCTAGTCCCTCCCAAAGGTTAAATATTAAAAGCCTCATTGGACCAATATTATATTCTCATATCCCGTAATTTACAACTCTTTGTCTGATATTAATTGAATGAGATAACGAAGAGAGAAAATCATCAATAGTGTCTATGATTGCATGTATTTTTACTTACCTTCCCACGTGAAGATAGACATGAAGAAAGATAAGCTCAAAAATTGCAGTGACAATCGTGCCTACTAGACTGAAAATCACCACGAATAGAGGCCCCGTTTACTTGTACACCAAGCTTGGATAAACATCTCCAATGCTGAACAGATTATTCCCTGAAAATTTTAATATATTTAAATATACATTTCTAATCTCTGCCATCTGCGTAGGATTTCCTATTTGAATAAAAATATATTTTTAATCTCTTCCACCTTCTTTGTTGAAGGAGGTGTTGTTGCAGCAGAATAATATTTAGTACTGTAATTGAAAATATGTGCGTAATATTTCTTAATATTTAGTCCTTCTATGACATAACAAAGGTTTCCTATTTTCATTCCATATAATCGTCGGTTCAACGTAGCTAGTCTTGAAGTCTGTTGTTTGAAATAGTTAATGTTTGTGGCGTAACTATTCACTTATCTTTGGAGCTCAGAGAATACAATGTAATGTATTCTCTAGAAGAGATATGTTTTCCAGATTTTCAAGAATAGAAAAGTTGCACCAAAAACTTTTATTGAGTATCAAGGAAAAATATCGAAGGGATTTTCTGTATCAATCAATTATGTTACTAGGGAGAGTGCACAAAAAAATGAAATTGTTGGTGTTGTTGGGTGTTGGGGTTTATCCCAATAGACAATTCCAACTAAAACTTCTTCCCTTGAAAACCATGATTCTACATCTCCATGTGTAAGATCTTTGGAAGAGCAAGCCCACAATCAATATAGTTTTGTTGATTTTGATGTGGGAAGAAAGAGTACTCACGAATGAGTTAAAGAAAAAAATAACAATAGCATAGACACATCAAAGAATGATAGGAATAGGAAAAAAAAACTGATGGTGGAAGGTCTTCTTCCAGAACAGAAACACAAAAGAGAAATCTTGTCAAACTGCCTTCATCTTCATCTTCTAATGATAATTATGATTTAGAGCCTATTAATGGAAACATGTGTGCTTCTGCAACTATTGTAGTGTGAGTGCAATCGAGAAAAAAAAAATGTATCTGGTCTATACAGATTGACTTTCCTGTACCAGAGAAAGAGTAAAAGAATCATCATTGGCATTTACTCATCCTACCACACAACAACAAATGATTATATGGAAGAAAACACCCAAAACGGTCTTACTTTTAAAAAAATTAGGGCAAGAAGCCATGGAAGAAGAAAACACCCAAAACGGTCTTACTTTTAAAAAAATTAGGGCAAGAAGCCATGGAAGAAGAAAACATATAATTTCTCTCTGATAAATCCTAGGTTGCATCATGTAATTGCTTTAGGAAATGGAATCCTATTCATGTGCTTCAATACTTTTACTTGTTCTAGTATTTTCCTGAAAAGTCTCTCATATTCCTATGTTATTGATTGCATTGTTTTCTCCTCTAATATAAAATTATATAAGTCTGATAAATAAGGGACTATGCATTCTCTTATCATTTCAAATAGTAGCACCCTTCACCAACTTGAGAATAGTATCATTGCTTCCACTATTATAACCTAAGCAATAAAGAGAAGCGAAGCTCACTTCTCCCCATGAAACCAATGTCAAATAAACTATATCACAAAAATCCCCACTTTATAACTAACTTGAGAAATTAAAACTTCACCCAACCCAACCCCAAATTTATATACCGCCAATAGGACCACGAATAGAGAATTAACAACACACAAATTTATGATGGAGTGATTGTTTTATTTTAATCTAATTTGTGATATGACCAAAAATAACACTTCACTTCATTATAGCACTGGCTAGCCATGAAATTTGGAATTTAGGATGGTATATAGTGAATGAGTTGGACATATTTTTCAACACGAGATTATAGAGACTCGGAGGGATTTCTATGTTTTGGCAGAAAAGAGACGTTGAAGAATAACAAAACTTAGATTCAGCCAGAGAAGAAATAATAAGAATAATAATAGCCTGGAAAGTAGTAAATGAAGTCTTGCTAAAGGTAAGTGTTATCCAGACCCAACTGAGGTGCTATCATTCAGTGATCCTTCCCCAATATTGGTCATTCCCCTCACTCAATTTTATCCCATCTTGATCTAGAATGACCATACCAAACTAACTAGTCCTTGCAGAACCCCTATGTCCAATAAGTTGGAAGATTGACTAGAAAGATGCGCCATACGGTGGGTTCCCAATTTGCATATGTAGGTCGGTCTATATATTCGAGAACAAGAAACATATCTATAAAATATTTATCCATTTATATTGAAAACAATACTAAAAATTTTAAAAGAATTTTAATTAATAAAAATTTAGAATGTAAAATTCACATAGTTTAACATTTTAAAAATTGGATCTAGTTTGAAATGGATTTAGTTATTAGCGATTTGATCAAGGATACACTTTCTCACATTGATTGACGTTTTTTTTCTAGCATTTACCTTTCCACCTGTCATGCCCCTGTTTTCTCCAAGGTAGGGTGTTTCCATGTGTATTTTCTGCCATGCATGCTTTACACACGCCTTAAGCCTTGTTGATTCCTTTGTTCTACAACTCCATATCCTGCCTGATTACAGGATTTTGGTTCATGATCATGAATTAGAGGATGGGATGGAGTCCAGAGACTCTGGTGGGATGACACCACCTAAACTTTAATGTCTGGTTCAAAAAAACTATGGGGAACTCCTCATACTTATATTGTCTGTATAGAGCCAGATGATGATCATCAATCATGGACATTGTAGGAGCAACGGAGGGATCCATGGAAGGGGGATAGAACGTAGGAATTGATATACACGCAGTGGAAGCGTTGGTTACTACTCGATTCCCAACACTCCTGAATCTCCCATTGCTCACAACCTGTTTATTTTACACAAACAATTAGAAGCTTTATTTATGAACACCATCAAGTTTTAAAAGGCTCAAGGAAATTATATTAAGTATAATAGACTGGATGTGCCTTGCAGCCTTTAATGACCTGCAGTTGATCTTCCAAGTTGACAACGAAGGCGTTAGGTATGGGTTCTACAGTGACCCACTTTCCAAATTTTTGTACTTCCAGGCTGTTGACATCCCCCTCCATTAGAACGGTGATGCCACTTGGATCTGAATGGCTTGCTATTCCAAGGGTAAGATCTGGATTCGGGTATGGAGGATAGTAATTTATAGTAATCTCGATTGACCAAATAGGTGTTTTCTCTCCATGATATATTTAATTTTAGATATTCTTGAAGTAACACGACAATTTTCTAATGTCATTTAGTTTCTTTAGAACACAATTTTGTATATAGTTTTTCATCTCCTTTTTGTCTGTATATTTAGCATTGCATATCTAAAGCATTTTTCTTACAGAGAGATTGCAGGAAAATACACTGAGGAGTTGAGAACACTAGGCCTAAAGCTGCTGGCAGCGATTTCTGAAGCTCTAGGGCTCGATTCTATTTACTTAAATAATTTTTTTGGAAAAGACAGGAAAGCACATGAATAAGACGGATATATGAAGGTAGTGTAAAGAGAAATGAGAAAACAAAACTTGTCAAATTTGTGACCTCTAAAAAAAATAGAATTTGTCAATTGGCTTGCCTATAGGCTGCAGGTTATTCAGGCCAAGAGCTCATGACTTCCTCCAGAGGTTGATTATATGAGAAGGTACCTTATTATACAGCGATGGGAACAAAGGTTCGTACCTTCTCATACAACCATGGGAACAGAGGTCAGAGGACCTTGTGGGATTCCTCCTCATTTTCCTCAGATTCCTTTTTAGTCGTCTAAAATGGTCGAGCATTGGATTTCTTGAGCACGGGGTCGTTCTGCCAAGTGTTGGATTTCTTGAGCATGGAGTCCTTTTTTCCAAGCGATCGCAGCCTGAGAATGGGATCTTCTTCATCGTAATTATTTACTCATTATTTTGGCTTCACCATGGCCCGAATTAGATGGCATGCATCTCACCCTTCAAATAATCTTCGAGACTGGATCTAAATTGGGTTCTTCTATAATTTAAGTTGTTTTACATACAGTGGAGCATGAAGTCACGGCTCCATGCAACATGTCGAGTGGACTACCCTACCCTTCAATGTTGTCATTAGTGCATTTTCGTTCCTGTCTTTCATGAATCTGCAACATATCAGTTGTAGTGTCAGAAAATTCAATTATTTTGCAGCATAGTCAGATTACAATCAGTATAGAATACCCACTAATATAAAAAAAAATTATTAAATAATTTTTATCTTTGACAATTGAGTTTAAAAAAAAACACATAGTAGGGAAATAAAGTCAAATCAAGCCAATCTCATCCAATCCAAAATTACATTTCGGAAATTGTATAAATAAGAAAATAATTGTGTTTTTAAAAATAAATAGAATTAATATAAAATTTGAGAAAAAAGTGAATGAATTAATAAGTGGTCAAGCAAAAAGAACCCATTATTGTAGAAAATTGCACTAACTAATGGATAGTCAAAGGGTTTTGACCACGGGGCAAAAGCTATAGTCCCTGCCTTGGCCGGGGGCAGGGACTAATAAGTGAAAGATCGTAGAACATAGTCTTTGAAGGTATTGAAGCCATGCGAAGACATGATTGATATCCAACTCAATTTTCCATTGGATAGGATGTTGTCTAGGTCGTTGCTTCAGTCAGGGTCGACCGATTTAGATTCAGTGCATCCACTTCTGTTGGACAAGCCACTATGGTGTAAACCTATTGGCCTTCTAAGAAATACAAGCTAATCTGTATATCTATATAGATCTGCATGCAATTCATTGGTGATTGAATCCTCTCAAGTGAGTGTAATTTACTCGTGCTTGAGATGTGAGATTTGGATGCATAGGATGTAGTTTACATCATCAATGTGCAACAGATAGTCTAATGGGGCACCACCAACATATCGAATCCAATTCATTTCATTTCTCCGAGTGATCACTCTTGACAGATCTCGGGTCCTTGCTCAATCCAATGTACACATTATTCAGATCTAGATGCTCGTATCACTCCATTTGCATTTCAAATTGTTTCTCCTTGTAGATCGGACTTAGAAAACTCACTTCCACAAAAAAAAAATCACATTGTTATTATTATTACATATTCAAGTGTTGTCAAATACATTTATATAAGTGTTGTCAGATCCAACTTATTCTAAACTTGCAATAGAGGTTGAGAGAATATCTCAACAATCTCCAACAAACCCCAACCAACTTTAAAGTAAGCATTAATTCTAACACCCTCCCTTAATGCTTACATCACAAATAACAATACTTAAATCACATAAAAGTGTTTTTTGGACATTGATAAGTCTGGTATGGTCCTCATTAGCATATTGATCCACTTCTAAACTCTAGTAAACTATGGTATTTCTGACCCATTCATTTGAGCTACCACTTCATCCATTGAAGACACAATTGCTTCTGACCATCAATGGTGTATTTGTAATGACTGGCGATTCTTGACATACTTCGAAAACTATTCTAGATAATGAATCATCCTATTGACATACTTCCATATGTCAAGATACATAGCTATTTTTATTCGCTAGTTATATAGGAAAACAATCTAGATACTAGATGTATCCACCAGTCAATCATACAACTTGACCTTTTTCACATACATAATCTCGCACAAATATAATTAGTAACGATTGTTCTTGGAGCACCAAAGGATAACAAGAACCAACATCTTATGGAAGATACCAGATATATAAAATATGCAGAACAGAAACGTAATGCTAGAAATAACAGAATAACAGTGAAATATCCAGCATAATCTTCACAATACACAGAAATGATATACGAAATAGCAACAGAAATAGCACTTGAACAGAAATAA